>JACEEZ010014877.1:0-22701 GCA_016584305.1 Chionoecetes opilio
AAATAGCATTTTAACGAAACACTATATTCCACATTTTGAATTTCTCTATCAAAAAAAGAGCTGAATAATGTCAATTTTCGACATTTTTTAGCCCTTCAAAATACATTAAAACACTTGAAAAAACGTTGTTTTTAAGATAAATTGATACATAATTACATGAAAATACATATTTTAAGCTCATAATATTGTAAAATATAGTTGTGTAAAAGTGCTGAATAATGTCAAATTTCGACATTTTTTAGGCTTTCAAAAAACATTAAAACACTTGAAAAAACGTTGTTTTTAAGATTAAAATTGATACATAAATTTTATGAAAAATACATATTTTTAGCTATTAATTTTGTAAAATATAGTTGCAGCAAATATAAAAGGCTATTTAACTACAGATATAAAGAAATATACTTCAATTTGTAGAAGAAAAAAAACTCTTCACTGATAACTTGCTAAAATCATTGAAAACACTACATTTTATGGGTTTATAGCAATATGATAAGTAAAACTACTTGTATATATACAAAAACGCTACAGTTTGCAAGAAACTATGAAAAACGCTTGCAATATACCGTTATATCACAATAAATAACCTCTTACTCTTCTATTTAATAGCTTAATGTAATGTAAGCTACTTATAGGTTCAAATTATTCTAAAAAGAGGATTTTATACTTCAATTTGGAGGAAAACAGTTATATATCACCGATAAATAGCTAATATCATTGAAAACACTACATTTTATGGGTTTATAGCAATATGATAAGTAAAACTCCTTGTAAATATACAATAACGCTACAGTTTACAAGAAACTATGAAAAACGCTTGCAATATACCATTATATCACAATAAATAACCTCTTACTCTTCTATTTATTAGCTTAATATAATGTAAGCTACTTATAGGTCCATATTATTCTAAAAAAAGGATTGTATACTTCAATTTGTAGGAAAACAGCTATATATCAACGATAAAGAGCTAATATCATTGAAAACACTAAATTTTTTGGGTTTATAGCAATATGATAAGTAAAACTACTTGTATATATACAATAACGCTACAGTTTACAAGAAACTATGAAAAACGCTTGCAGTATACTGTTATATCACAATAAATAACCTCTTACTCTTCTATTTAATAGCTTAATGTAATGTAAGCTACTTATAGGTGCAAATTATTCTAAAAAGAGGATTTTATACTTCAATTTGTACGAAAACAGCTATATATCACTGGTAACTAGCTAAAATCATTGAAAACACTACATTTTATGGGTTTATAGCAATATAATAAGTAAAACTACTTGTATATATACAATAACGCTACAGTTTCGAAGAAACTATAAAAAACGCTTGCAATATACCGTTATATCGCAATAAATAACATCCTACTCTTCTATTTAATAGCTTAATGTAATGTAAGCTACTTATAGGTGCAAATTATTCTAAAAAGAGGATTTTATACTTCAATTTGTAGGAAAACAGCTATATATCACCGACAAATAGCTAATATCATTGAAAACACTACATTTTATGGGTTTATAGCAATATAATAAGTAAAACTCCTTGTATATATACAATAACGCTACAGTTTACAAGAAACTACGAAAAACGCTCGCAATATACCGTTATATCACAATAAATAACCTCTTACTTCTCTATTTATTAGCTTAATGTAATGTAAGCTACTTATAGGTCTAAATTATTCTAAAAAAAGGATTGTATACTTCAATTTGTAGGAAAACAGCTATATATCACCGATAACTAGCTAAAATCATTGAAAAGAACACATTTTGAGGGTATAAAGCATTATCATAAGGTATATTCCTTCTATTAATGATATAACACTACAATTAAGAAGAAACTATGAAAAACACGTATAAAATACAATTGTATCACAATATAAAGTCTCAAACTCCTATTATAAGCTTACAGTAGTTTAAAATAGCAATTTCTAACGAAAACAACTATAATTCCACATTTTCAATTTCTCTATCTAATCTCTATCTCTATTTCTTCTAAAAGGGCTGAATAATGTCAATTTTCGACATTTTTTAGCCCTTCAAAAATACATTAAAACACTTGAAAAAAAGTTGTTTTTAAGAATAAAATTGATACATAAATTACATGAAAAATACATATCTTAAGCTCATAATATTGTAAAATAAGTTGTGTAAAAGTGCTGAATAATGTCAAATTTCAATATTTTTTAGGCTTTCAAAAATACATTAAAATACTTGGAAAAACGTTGTTTTTAAGATTAAAATTGATACCTAAATTTCATGAAAAATACAAATTTTTAGCTCATAACATTATAAAATATAGTTGTGTAAAAGTGCTGAATAAAGTCTAATTTCGACATTTTTTAGCCTTTCAAAAATACATTAAAATACTTGAAAAAACATTGTTTTTAAGATTAAAATTGATATCTAAATTTCATGAAAAATACATATTTTTAGCTATTAATTTTGTAAAATATAGTTGTAGCAAATATAAAAGGCTATTTAGCTACAGATATAAAGAAATATACTTCAATTTGTAGAAAAAAAAAACTCTTCACTGATAACTTGCTAAAATCATTGAAAACACTACATTTTCTGGGTTTATAGCAATATGATAAGTAAAACTATGTGTATATATACAAAAACGCTACAGTTTACAAGAAACTATGAAAAACGCTTGCAATATACTGTTATATCACAATAAATAACCTCTTACTCTTCTATTTAATAGCTTAATGTAATGTAAGCTACTTACAGGTTCAAATTATTCTAAAAAGAGGATTTTATACTTCAATTTGGAGGAAAACAGCTATATATCACCGAGAAATAGCTAATATCATTGAAAACACTACATTTTATGGGTTTATAGCAATATGATAAGTAAAACTACTTGTAAATATACAATAACGCTACAGTTTACAAGAAACTATTTAAAACGCTTCCAATATACTGTTATATCACAATAAATAACCTCTTACTCTTCTATTTAATAGCTTAATGTAATGTAAGCTACTAATAGGTGCAAATTGTTCTAAAAAGAGGATTTTATACTTCAATTTGTAGGAAAATAGCTATATATCACCGATAAATAGCTAATACATTGAAAACACTACATTTATGTGTTTATAGCAATATGATAAGTAAAACTACTTGTATATATACATAACGCTACAGTTACAAGAAACTATGAAAAAACGCTTGCAATATACCGTTATATCAAATAAATAACTCTTACTCTTCTATTTATAGCTTAATGTAATGTAAGCTACTTATAGGTGCAAATTATTCTTAAAAGAGGATTTTATACTTCAACTTGAGGAAAAACAGCTATATATCACCTATAAATAGCTAATATCATTGAAAACACTACATTTTATGGGTTATAGCAATATGATAAGTAAACTACTTGTATATATACAATAACGTACAGTTTAGAAGAAACTATGAAAAACGCCTGCAATATACCGTTATATCACAATAAATAACCTTTTACTCTTCTATTTAATAGTTTAAATGTAATGTAAGCTACTAATAGGTGCAATTGTTCTAAAAATAAAATTTTACTTAAATTTTGTAGGAAAATAGCTATATATCACCGATAAATAGCTAATATCATTGAAAACACTACATTTTATGGGTTTATAGCAATATGATAAGTAAAACTACTTGTATATATACAATAACAGTAGTTTAAAATAGCAATTTCTAACGAAAACAACTATAATTCCACATTTTTAATTTTTCTATCCAAAAAAGGGCTGAATAATGTCCATTTTCAACATTTTTTAGCCCTTCAAAAATACATTAAAACACTTGAAAAAACGTTTTTTCTAAGATTAAAATTGATACACTATTTTCATGAAAAATACACATTTTAAGCTCTTAATATTGTAAAATATAGTTGTGTAAAAGTGCTGAATAATGTCAAATTTCGACATTTTTTAGGCTTTAAAAAATACATTAAAATACTTGGAAAAACGTTGTTTTTAAGATTAAAATTGATACCTAAATTTTATGAAAAATACATATTTTTAGCTCATAACATTATAAAATATAGTTGTGTAAAAGTGCTGAATAAAGTCTAATTTCGACATTTTTTAGCCTTTCAAAAATACATTAAAATACTTGAAAAAACATTGTTTTTAAGATTAAAATTGATATCTAAATTTCATGAAAAATACATTTTTAGCTATTAATTTTTTAAAATATAGTTGTAGCAAATATAAAAGGGTATTTAACTACAGATATAAAGAAATTACTTCAATTTGTAGAAAAAAAAACTCTTCACTGATAACTTGCTAAAATCATTGAAAACACTACATTTTTATGGGTTATAGCAATATGATAAGTAAAACTACTTGTATATATACAAAAACGCTACAGTTTTCAAAAAACTATGAAACGCTTGCAAAAATACCGTTATATCACAAAAAATAACCTCTTACTCTTCTATTATAGCTTAAAGTAATGTAAACTACTTAAGTTTCAAATTATTCTAAAAAGAGGATTTTATACTTCAATTGGAGGAAAACAGTTATATATCATCGATAAATAGCTAATATCATTGAAAACACTACATTTTTTGGGTTTTTTAGCAATATGATAAGTAAAACTAAATTGTAAATATACAATACCCTACAGTTACAAGAAAGTATGAAAAACGCTTGCAATATACCATTATATCACAATAAATAACCTCTTACTCTTCTTTTTTATTAGCTTAATGTAATGTAAGCTACTTATAGGTCCATATTATTCTAAAAAAAGGATTGTATACTTCAATTTGTAGGAAAACAGCTATATAAACAACGATAAAGAGCTAATATCATTGAAAAACACTAAATTTTTTGGGTTTATAGCAATATGATAAGTAAAACTACTTGTATATATACAATAACGCTACAGTTTACAAGAACTATGAAAAAACGCTTGCAGTATACTGTTATAAACACAATAAATAACCTCTTACTCTTCTATTAAAAGCTTAATGTAATGTTTAAACTACTTATAGGTGCAAATTATTCTAAAAAAAGGATTTTATACTTCAATTTGTAGGAAACAATATATATCACTGTAACTAGCTAAAATCATTGAAAACACTACATTTTATGGGTTTATAGCAAAATAATAAATAAAACTACTTGTATATATACAAAAAACGTACAGTTTAAAAAAAACTATGAAAAACGCTTGCAAAATACCGTTTATAAACACAAAAAAAAACCTCTTACTCTTCTATTTATTAGCTTAATGTAATGTAAGCTTTTATAGGTGCAAATTTTTCTAAAAAGAGGATTTTATACTTAAATTTGTAGGAAAATAGCTATATATCACCGAAAAAATAGCAATACATTGAAAAAACTACATTTTATGTGTTTATGCAATATGATAAATAAAACTCGGTATATATAAAATAACGTACTTTACAAAAAAATATGAAAACGCTTGCAATATCCCGTTATATACAAAAAATAACCTTTATTTTTCTATTTAATAGCTTAATGAAATGTAAGCTATTATTGAAAATTATTCTAAAAAGGTTTTTATACTTCAGTTTAAAAAACAGCTATATATCACTGATAACTAGCCAAAATCATTGAAAACACTACATTTTAGGGGTTTATAGAAATAAATAATAAAACTATTGTATATATAAAAACGCTACATTTAGAAAAACTATAAAAAACGCTTGCAATTACCGTTATATACAAAAAAATTACCTTTTACTTTTTTTTTTAATAGCTTAATGAAATGTAAGCTACTTTAGGGCAAATTATTTTAAAAAGGGGTTTTATATTAAACTTGAGGAAACAGCTATTATCACCTAAAATAGCTAATATCTTTAAAAAACAAAAACATTTATGGGTTTATACATATGATGAAAAAATACTTGTATATAACAAAAACGCTACATTTTAAAAGAAACTATAAAACGCCTGCAAAACGTTATATCACAAAAAAAACCTCTTACTCTTCTTTTAATGCTTAATTAATGAAACTACAATGGTGCAAATTGTTAAAAAAAGGGGATTTTAACTTAAATTTTGTGGGAAAAAATAGCTATATACACCGTAAAAAAACAAATACTTTGAAACCTACATTTAAGGGGGTTTATAGCAATTGAAAAAGTAAAACTATTTGTTATATACAATAACGCACATTTTTACAAGAAACTATAAAAAAACGCTTGCAATATACCGTTATATCACAAAAAATACCTTTTTACTCTTCTTTTTTATTGCTAGAAATAAAAATATTTTTTGGGTCCAAATTATTCAAAAAAAAGGTTTGTATCTTAAAATTGTGGAATACAGTATTTTAACCAAAAATTTAAAAAAACCCCATTGAAAAGAACCATTTGTGGTATAAAGCTTTATAAGGTATTTTCCCCTTCTATTAATGATATAACCTAAAATTTAAGAAGAAACTTAAAAAAACACGTATTTTAAAATTGTATCACAATAAGATCTCAAACCCCTTTAAAGCTTACAGTGTTTAAAATAGAAATTTTCAACGAAAAACTACTAAAATTTCCACTTTTGAATTTCTCTACAAATTCTATCTTTTTTCTTCAAAAAGGGCTGAAAAATGTCTTTTTTGCTTTTTTTAGCCCTTCAAAAATACTTAAACATTGAAAAACGTTTTTTTTAAAGAATAAAATTGATACTTTAAATTTCAAAAAAAAATCATATTTTAAGCTCTTAATTTGTAAAATATAGTTTGTAAAGTGCTGATTATGTAAAATTTCGATTTTTTTTAGGCTTTAAAAAATACATTAAAACATTTAAAAAAACGTTTTTTTTTAAGTTTAAAAATTGATCTAAATTTATAAAAAATACAATTTTTAGCATTAATTTTGTAAAATATATTGCGAAAATTTAAAAAAGCTAAATTAGCTCAGATATAAAGAAATATCTTAAATTTGAAAAAAAACAACTTTTTCATGAAACTCAAAAATCTTGAAACACTACATTTTTTGGGTTTTAGCAATATATAAGTAAAAGTACTTGTATATAAAAATAACGCACATTTTTACAAGAACTAAAAAAAACGCTAGCAATATACCGTTAAAATCACATAAAAAAACCTCTTACTCTTCTTTTTATAGCTTAATGTAATGTAAGCTATTATAGGTGCAAATTATGCAAAAAAAGGGATTTTATACTTAAATTTTTGTAGGAAAACAGCTAAAATTTCACTGAAACTGCTAAAATCATTAAAAACACTACTTTTATGGGTTTTAGAAATAATAAGAAAAACTATTGTATATTACAAAAAGCTACATTTTAAAAAAAATAAAAAAAACGCTTGCAATATCCTTTAATCACAATAAAAAACCTTTTACTCTTTTTTTAATAGCTAATGTAATGTAAGCTTCTATGGGTGCTTTTATTCTAAAAAAGGATTTTTACTTCAATTTGTAGGAAAAACAGCTATATATCACTGATAACTAGCAAAACATTGAAAAATTACTTTTTAGGGGTTTATGAAATTAAAAGTAAAACCCCTGTATAATACAAAAAACGTACATTTTTAGAAGAACTTTTAAAAACGCTTGCAATATACCGTTTTTCACAAAAAATAACCTCTTACTCCCCTATTTTTTGCTTTGATGAAAGCACTATGGGTGCAAATTTTTCTAAAAAGGGGTTTTATACTTCAATTTGTAAAAAATGCTATTATCCCGAAAAGCTACAATCATTAAAAACACTACTTTTTTAGGGGGTTTATAGCAATATGAAAAGTAAAACTTTTGTATAATACAAAAAACGCAATTTTTCAAAAACTTAAAAAGCTTGCATATACCGTTATATCAAAATAAAACCCCCTTACTTTTTCTATTTATTACTTAATGTATGTAAGCTTTATAGGAAATTTATTGAAAAAAGAGGTTTTATTTTAAATTTTGTGGGAAAAAAAGCTATATTCACCGAAAAATAGCTAATATCATTGAAAACACACTTTTATGGGTTTATAGAAAATATGAAATAAACATTTGTAATATAAAATAACGTACATTTTACAAAAAAACTATAAAAAACGCTTGAAATATCCCGTTTTATCCAAAAAAAACCTCTTACTCTTCTATTTAATAGCTTAATGTAATGTAAGCTACTTATAGGTGAAAATTATTCAAAAAAGAGGATTTTATCTTCAGTTTGTAGGAAAACAGCAAATTTTCACTGAAAACTACCAAAAATCATTAAAAACCTACATTTTAGGGGTTTTATAGCAATATAAATAAAAAAAACACTTGATATTACAATAACGTACATTTAAGAAGAAACATAAAACGCTTGCAATTGTTTATCACAATAAATAACTCTTATCTTCTTTTTTAAAGTTTAAAGAAATGTAAGCTCTTATGGGTGCAAATTATTCAAAAAAGGGAAATTTTTATACTTCAATTTGTGGGAAAACAGCTCTTATCCCCAAAAAAAATAGCAATATCTTAAAAAACACTACATTTTTATGGGTTTATAGAAAATTGTAAGTAAAACTACTTGTATATATACAATAACCTTACAGTTTAAAAAAAACTATGAAAAACCTTGCCATATACCTTTATATCCAAAAAAAATAGCCTCTTCCCTTTTCTTTTTATTAGTTTATGTATGTAAGCATTTATAGGTGAAAATTATTAAAAAAAAGGATTGTATACATAAATTTTGTAGGAAAACAGCAAATTATCCCCGTTAACTAGCAAAAATATGAAAAAAAACTTTTGAGGGTAAAAAGCATTACAAAGGAAAATTTCTTCTTTTAATGTTTAAAAACGTACAATTAAAAAAGAACTATGAAAACACGTAAATATACAATTGTATCAAAGAGTCTGAACTCTTTTAAAAGCTTAAGTATTTTAAAATAGCAATTTCAACTAAAACACTAAATTCCCAAATTTTTAATTTTTTACCCAAAAAAGGGTAAAAAATGTCCATTTAAACATTTTTTAGGCCCTTCAAAAACTTTTAAAAACACTTGAAAAAACGTTATTTCTAAGTTAAAATTGATTATTATTTTCATGAAAAATACACATTTTAAGCTCATAATATTGAAATAAGTTGGAAAAAGTGCGATAAGTCAAATTTCGACTTTTTTTGGCTTTAAAAAATACTTAAAAATATTTGGAAAAACTTTGTTTTTAAGTTTAAAAATTGATACCAAAATTTTATGAAAATATATTTTTGCTCAAACTTATAAAATATAGTTGGTAAAAGTGCTGAATAAGTCAATTTCAAATTTTTTTAGCCTTTCAAAAATACTTTAAAAATACTTAAAAAAAACATTGTTTTTAAGATAAAATTGATATCTAAATTTCATGAAAAAAAATATTTTTAGTTTTAATTTTGAAAAATAATTTGTACAAATATAAAAGTCTATTTAAACTCGATATAAAAAATATACTTAAATTTTTGGAAGAAAAAAAACTCTTCACTGTAATTTGCTAAAATCATTAAAAAACCACATTTTAAGGGGTTTATAGCAATATGAAAAGTAAACTACTTGTATATATAAAAAAAACGCTACAGTTTCAAAAAAACTAAAAAAAGTTTGAAATTTTAAACCTTTTAAAAATCAAAATAAATAACCTCTTACTCTTCTTTTTAATAGTTTAATGAAGAAAGCTACTTTTGGTTCAAATTATTCTAAAAAGAGGTTTTTATATTTCAATTGGAGGAAAACAGTTATTTTTCCCGATAAATAGCAAATTATTGAAAACACTACTTTTTATGGGTTTTAGCAATAAAATTTAAAATAAAATCTTGTAAATATACAATAACGCACATTTACAAAAAAATATGAAAAACCTTGCAATATACCTTATATCACAATAAATAACCTCATCTTCTTTTATTAGTTTAATGAATGTAAGCTCTTATAGGTCCATATTTTTTAAAAAAAAGGATTGTATATTTCAATTTTTGAAAAACAGCTATATACAACGAAAAAGAGCTAATACATTGAAAACACAAATTTTTTTTGGGTTTTAGCATAATAAGTAAACTCTTGTATATTAAAAAAACGCACAGTTTACAAGAAACTATGAAAAACGTTGCAGTATATGTTATATCACAATAATAACCTCTTACTCTTCTATTTAATAGCTTAATGTATGAAAGCTATTATAGGTGCAAATTATTCAAAAAAGGGATTTATACTTAATTTGTGGGAAAAAACAGCAAATTATCACTGGTAACTAGCTAAAATCATTAAAAAACACTACTTTTTTGGGGTTTTAGCAAATATAAGTAAAACTACTTGTAAATACAATAAGCTACAGTTTCGAAGTAATATAAAAACGTTGCAATATCCCGTTATACGCAAAAAATAACCTCCTATTTTTCTATTTTAATAGTTAATGTAAGTAAACTACTTATAGGTGAAAAATTTCAAAAAAAGAGGATTTTATACTTAAATTTTTAGAAAACACATATATCCCCGAAAAATAACAATATCATTGAAAACACACTTTTTATGGGTTTATGGGCATATAAAAAGTAAAACCCCTTGTAATATCAAAACGCTACGTTTACAAGAACTACGAAAACGTCGAAATATAACGTTATATCAATAATAACCTCTTACTTCCTATTTTTTATTTAAATGTAAGAAACACTTATAGGCCCAAAATTATTAAAAAAAGGTTGATATTTCAATTTGTAGGAAAACAGCTATATATCCCCGATAAAGAGCTAAATCATTGAAAAAAACAATTTTGAGGGTATAAAGCTTATCAAAAGGTATATTCCTTCTTTAATGATATAACCTAAAATTTAAAGAAACTAAAAAAACACGTATAAAATAAAATTGTATCAAAATTTAAATTTCTAAAACTCCTTTAAACTTACAGTATTTTAAAAAAGAAATTTCTAACGAAAACAACTTAATTCCACATTTTAAATTTCCTATCAAATCTTACTCTTTTTCTTCTAGGGGGCTAAATAATGTCAATTTACGACTTTTTTTTAGCCCTTAAAAAAATACATTAAAACCTTAAAAAACGTTTTTTTAAAGAATAAAATTGATACATAATTACAGAAAAATCATATCTTAAGCTCATAATATTGTAAAAAATTTTGTGTAAAAGTGCAAATATGTAAAATTTAAATATTTTTTAGGCTTTAAAAAATACATTAAATATTTGGGAAAAACTTTGTTTTTAAGTTAAAAATTTGATACCTAAAATTTCATGAAAAAATAAAAATTTTAGCTCAAAACTTATAAAAATAGTTGTGAAAAAGTCCTGAATAAAGTTAATTTCGACTTTTTTTAGCCTTAAAAAAACATTAAAATACTTGAAAAAACATTTTTTTAAGTTTAAAAATTGATACTAAATTTCAAAAAAAATACATTTTTTTTAGCTTTTAATTTTTTAAAATATGTTGTAGCAAATAAAAAAGGCTATTTAGCTACAGTATAAAGAAATATATTCAATTTAAAAAAAAAAAACTCTTCACTGATAACTACTAAAAAAAATTAAAAATTATTACTTTTTTAGGGGTTTTATAGCAATATTAAAAAAAACTACTTTTTATATACAATAACCTACATTTTAGAAGAAACTATAAAAAAGCCTGCAATATACCGTTATATCACAATAAATAACCTTTTACTTTCATTTATAGCTTAATGAAATGTGCTACAAAAAGGTGAAATTGTTCAAAAAAGGGGATTTTATACTTAAATTTGTGGGAAAATAGCTATATATCCCATAAATGCTAATATCTTTGAAAAACTACTTTTTATGTGTTTTTACAATATGAAAAAGAAAAACTACTTGTATTTTAAAATAACGCTACAGTTTACAAAAACTAAAAAAACGCTTGCAATATACCTTTTATATCACAAAAAAATCCCCTTCTACTCTTCTATTTATAGCTTAATGTAATATAAGCTACTTTTAGGTCCAAATTATTCTAAAAAAGGATTGTATACTTCAATTTGAGGAATACAGCTATAATCACCAATAACTAGCTAAAACCATTGAAAAGAACACATTTTGTGGGTATAAAGCATTATCATAAGGTATATTCCTTCTTTTAAATGATATAACACTAAAATTAAGAAGAAACTATGAAAACACGTATAATATACAATTGTATCACAATATAGAGTCTCAAACTCCTATTAAAAGCTTACGTAGTTTAAATAGCAATTTCTAACGAAAACTACTTAATTCCACATTTTGAATTTCTCTATCTAATCTCTATCTCTATTTCTTCTAAAAGGCCTGAATAATGTCAATTTTCGACATTTTTTTAGCCATTCAAAAATACATTAAAACATTTGTAAAAACGTTGTTTTTAAGAAAAAAATTGATACATAAATTACATGAAAAATACATATTTTAAGCTCTTAATATTGTAAAATATAGTTGTGTAAAAGTGCTGAAAAATGTCAAATTTCGAATTTTTAGGCTTTAAAAAAATACATTAAAACACTTGAAAAAACGTTTTTTTTAAGATTAAAATTGATGCATAAATTTTTTGAAAAAAACATATTTTTTGCTATTAATTTTTTAAAATATAGTTGCAGCAAATATAAAAAGCTTTAGCTACAGATATAAAGAAATATACTTCAATTTGTAGAAAAACAACTCTCCACTGATAACTAGCTAAAATCATTGAAAACACTACATTTTTTGGGTTTATAGCAATTGATAAGTAAAAGTACTTGTATATATAAAAAAACGCTACAGTTTACAAGAAACTATGAAAAACGCTAGCAATATACCGTTATATCACAATAAATAACCTTTTAAATCTTCTATTTAAAAAGCTTAATGTAATGTAAGCTACTTATAGGTGCAATTATGCTAAAAAGAGGATTTATACTTCAATTTGTAGGAAAACAGCTATATGTCACTGATAACTAGCTAAAATAATTGAAATTATTACATTTTATGGGTTTTATAGCAATATAATAAAAAAACTACTTGTATATATACTTTAACGCTACAGTTTAGAGAACTATGAAAAACGCCTGCAATTACCGTTAATCACAAAAAATACCTCTTACTTTTCTATTTAATATTTAATGAAATTAAGCTACTAATAGGTGAAAATTGTTCTAAAAAAGGATTTTAACTTAAATTTGTAAAAAAATAGCTATATATCACCGAAAAATAGCTAATATCTTGAAACACACTATTATGTGTTTTAAGCAATATGATAAGAAAAAACTACTTTATTAACATAACCTACAGTTTACAAAAAAACTAGAAAACCCTTGCAATATACCGTTTACAAATAAATAACCTCTTCTCTTCTATTTATATCTTAAATTAAATTAAGCTACTTATGGGTGCAAATTTTCTAAAAATGGGATTTTATCTTCAGTTTGTGGGGAAAACAGCTATATATCACTGATAACAGCCAAAACTTTAAAAACCTACTTTTTATGGTTTTAGCAATTTAAGAAAAACTACTTGTATATCTACAAAAACGCTACAGTTTACAAGAAACATGAAAAACGCTTGCAATAAAACCGTTTATCACAATAAATAACCTCTTCTCTTCTTTTTAATAGCTTAATGTAATGAAAGCTTCTTATAGGTGCATATTTTCAAAAAAGAGGATTTTGTACTTTTTTGTGGGAAAACACTATATATCACTGATAACTACTAAAATCATTAAAAACATTCATTTTATGGTTTATAGAAAAAATTAAACTACCTTATATATACAAAACGCTACGTTTAGAAAGAAACTATAAAAAACGCTTGCAATATCCGTTATATCACAAAAAAATAACCCTTACTCTTCTATTTTTGTTTTAATGTAAGAAAGCTATTATAGGTGCAATTTTTAAAAAAAGGGATTTTAAAATTTGGAAAACGCTGATATACCAAAAAATATAACATTAAAACCTCATTATTTTTTATAGCTATTAAGTAAAATTTATTTAATATCAAAAAAATTTACAAAAATTGAAAAAGCTTATATACCTTTATACCAATAAATAACCCTTACTCTTCTATTTAATATTTAATTAATGTAGCTATTTTGGGGGAAATTTTTATTCTAAAAAGGATTTTGTACTTCAATTTGTAAAAAACAGTTAAAATCACTGACAATTAGCTAAAATCATTGAAAAACTACTTTTTTATGGGTTTATAGAAATTAAAAAGAAAAACTACCTGAATATCAATAACCTACAGTTTAGAAAAAATATGAAAAAACGCTTGCAATAACTTTAATCAAATAAAAACCCTCTTACTTTTCTATTTAATAGTTTTAATGTAAGAAAGCTACTTATAGGTGAAAATTATTCAAAAAAGAGGATTTATACTTCAATTTGTGGGAAAAAACGCTATATATCCAAAAAGTAATTCATAAAAACACTAATTTTAGGGGTTTATGCAATATGACAAGTAAACTCTTGTATATTCAATAACGCACAGTTTACAAAAAACTACAAAAAAACGCTCGAAATATACCGTTATATCACAATAAATAACCTCTTACTTTTTATTTTTGCTTAATGAAATTTAAGCTACTTATGGCCCAAAATTATTCAAAAAAAAGGTTTTGTATACTTAAATTTGTGGGAAAACACTATTTTCACCGAAATAGCTAAAACTTGAAAAAACACATTTTGGGGGTAAAAGCTTATCAAAGGTATTTTCCTTCTTTTTAATGATATAACCTAAAAAATTTTAAAAAAATATTAAAAAACACTATAAATAAAATTTACACAATAAAAGTCTCAAACTCCTATTTAAGCTTAAGTATTTTAAAATAGCAATTTCTAACAAAAAAAATTTTTAAATTACATTTTGAATTTCTCTATCTAATTTTAAATTTATTTTTAAAAGGCGAAAAATTAAAATTTCGACATTTTTTAGCCCTTAAAAAATACTTTAAAAACTTGAAAAACGTTGTTTTTAAAAATAAAAATTGATACAAAAATTCATAAAATACATATCAAACTAAAAATATTTTAAAAAATTGTGATAAGTCTGAATTTTGCCAAATTGAATTTTTTTGGGGGTTTTAAAATTAATTTAAAATACTAAAAAAACTTTTTTTTAAAATTAAAATTAACCAACAAAAAAACAAAAAAAAAAAAAAATAAAAAAAAAATTAATAAACCCAAAAAATTTCACCTTTTTTTAAAAACCCCAAAAACAAAAAAAAAAAAAATTTTTTTTTAAAAAAAAAAACAAACAAAAAAAAAAAAAAAAAATTTTAAAAAAATATATTTTTGTAGCAAATTAAAGCTATTTAGTTTACAGTAAAAAAGAAATATACTTAAATTTTGTAAAAAAAATACCTTCATGATAACTAGAAAAATCATTGAAAACACTACTTTTTATGGGTTTATAGAATTTGATAATAAAACTACTTTTATAAAACAATAACCTACTTTACAAGAAACTATAAAAAAACGCTTGAATATACCGTTATATCCAAAAAAATAACCTTTTACTCTTCTATTTAATACTTAAGTACGTATACTTATAGGTGAAAAATTATTCTAAAAAGGGGTTTTTATACTTCAGTTTGAGGAAAACAGCTATATATCACTGATAACTAGCCCAAAATCATTAAAACACTACTTTTTTAGGGGGTTTATAGCAATATAAAAAGTATAACTACTTGTATATTACAAAACGCTACAGTTAAAGAAACATAAAAAAACGCTTGAAATATCCTTTTATATCACAATAAATTACCCTTACTCTTTTTTTTTAATAGTTTAATGTAAGTAACTTTTTAAGGTGAAAATTATTTTTAAAAAGAGGTTTTTTTATACTTAAATTTTTGTAGGAAAACAGCTTATATCCCGAAAAATAGCAAATATCTTAAAAACCTACTTTTTATGGGTTTATAGCAATTTTAAAAGAAAAAACTACTGTATATATACAATAACGCAAAGTTTTAAAAACTATAAAAAAAACGCTTGCAATATACTTTTAAATCTCAAAAAATAACCTCTTCTCTTCATTTATTAGCTTAATGTAATGAAGTTACTTATAGGGGGAAATTTATTCAAAAAAAAAAGGATTGTTATTTCAATTTGTAGGAAACATTTAAAATATCCCCGATAACTAGCAAAAATTTTGAAAAAACACTTTTGTGGGAAATAAAGCATTATATAAGGTAAATTCCCTTTTAATGTAAAACCTACAATTAAGAAAAAAACTATAAAAAACCTAAAATATACAATTGTATCACAATATAGAGTCTCAAACCCCCTATAAAAGGGTTCGTAGTTTAAAATAGAATTTCTAACGAAAAAAACATAATTCCATTTTTGAATTTCTCTATAAAAAAAGACCTAAATAATGTAAATTTTTTCGCTTTTTTAGCCCTTCAAAAATACTTAAAACACTTGAAAAAAACTTTGTTTTTAAAAAAAATTTGATACATAAATTCGAGAAAACTTTTTTTAAGCTCATAATTTAAAATATGTTGTGTAAAGTGCGAAAATTAAAATTTCAAAATTTTTTTTGGGCTTTCAAAAATACATTAAAACACTTGAAAAACGTTTTTTTAAGTTTAAAAATTTGATACCAAAATTTTTTAAAAAATTCATATTTTTAGCTCAAAAACTTGTAAAATAATTTGTAAAAAGTGCTAAATAATGTAAAATTTCGACATTTTTTAGCTTTAAAAAATACTTAAAATTTTTAAAAAAAACATTGTTTTTAGATTAAAATTGATATCTAAATTTCAAAAAAATACATTTTTTACTTTTTAATTTTTGAAAAATATAGTTGAGAAAATTAAAAAAATTTGCACAGATATAAAGAAATATACTTAAATTTGTAGAAAAAAAAAAAAAAATTTAATGATAACTAGCTAAATCTTTAAAAAACCTACATTTTTTGGGTTTAAGCAATATAAGTAAAACTACTTGTTTATAAATAACGCAACGTTTACAAGAAACTATGAAAAACGCTTGAAATATACCGTATACACAATAAATAACCCTTACTTTTCTATTTATAGTTTAAATTTAAATATAACTACTATAGGTCAAATTATTCAAAAAAGGGGTTTTTAAACTTCATTTTGTAGAAAACAGCTATTATCCTGATAACTAGCCAAAATATTGAAACACTACATTTTTGGGTTTATAGAAATATAATAAGTAAAACTACTTGTATATAACAATAAACGCTACGTTTAGAAAAAAACTATAAAAAACGCTTGCAATATACCGTTATATCACAAAAATTCCTCTTACTTTTTTTTTATAGCTTAATTAATGTAAGCTCTTATAGGTGCAAATTATTTTTAAAAAAGAGATTTTATACTTCATTTGTGGAAAACAGCTATATATCACCGAAAAATAGCTAAATCATTAAAAACCCCTACATTTTAGGGTTTATAAAATATGAAAAAGAAAAACTCTTTAAATATAAAATAACGTACTTTTACAAAAAAGTATAAAAAACCTTGCAATATCCATTATACAAAATAAAAAAACCTTTACTCCTATTTTTACTTAATGAAAGAAAATCTACTTATAGGTCCATATTATTCAAAAAAAAAGGATTGTAACTTAAATTTGTGGGGAAACAGCTATATATCAACGATAAAGAGCTAATATCATTAAAACACAAAAATTTTTTGGGTTTATAAAATATGAAATAAAACACTTGAAATTATAAAATAACGCTACTTTTTTACAAAAACTATGAAAAACGCTTGCAGTATACTGTTATATCACAATAATAACCTTTTCTCTTCTATTTAATATTTAAATGTAATGTAACTACTTTTAGGTGCAAATTTTTCTAAAAAAGGGGATTTTATACTTCAATTTGTAGGAAAAAAGTATATACCCCTGGTCTAGCTAAAACATTAAAAAATACTACATTTTTGGGTTTTTATGCAATATAATAATAAAACTACTTGTAATATACAATAACGCCGTTTGAAGAACTATAAAACCTTGCAATATACCGTTATATCCAAAAAATAACCTCTTCCTTCTTTTTTATTAGTTTAAAATGAATGAAGCTATTATAGGTGCAAATTATTCAAAAAAAGAGGATTTTACACTTCAATTTTAGGAAAACAGATGTATAACCGATAAATAGCTAAGATCATTGAAAACACAATTATATGGGTTTATAGCAATATATAAGTAAAACTCTTGTATATATAAAAAAAAACGCTACAGTTTACAAAAAACTATAAAAACACTTGCAATATCCGTTATATCCAAAAAATAACCTCTTACTCTTCTATTTAATAGCTTAATGTAATGTAGCTACTTATAGGTGCTATTTTTCTAAAAAGGATTTTGCTTCAATTTGTAAAAAACACTATTTTCACTGATAACATAAATCATTAAAAACCTACATTTTATGGGTTTATAGCAATATAATAAGTAAAACTACCTGTAAATCAATAACGCTACATTTTTAAGAAAAAATATGAAAACCTTGAAATATCCCGTTATATCAAATAAATAACCTCTTACCTTCTATTTATTAGTTAATGTAATGTAAGTACTTATGGGTGCAAATTAATTCTAAAAAGAGGATTTTACATTTAAATTTGTAAAAAAAGAGCTGTATATCACCGATAAATGCTAAGATCATTGAAACATACATTTTAGGGGTTTATAGAAATATATCGAAAAATACTTGTATAATATAAAAAAAACGCTACATTTTTTCAAAAAAACTATGAAAAAGTTTGCAATATACCGTTATACACAATAAAAAACCTTTACTCTTCTTTTTTAATACTTAATGTAATGTAAGCTACTTATAGGGAAATTATTAAAAAAGAGGATTTTACACTTAAATTTTGTAGGAAAACAGCTATATTCACTGATAACTAGCTAAAATAATTAAAAATTATTACATTTTATGGGTTTATAGCAATATAAAAAAAAACTACTTGAAAAATAAAAATACAATAACGCTACGTTTAGAAAAAACTATGAAAAACGCCGCAAATACCGTTATACCAATAAAAAACCTCTTACTCTTCTATTTAATAGCTTAATGTAATGAAAAGCTACAAATAGGTGTAAAATGTTCAAAAAAGAGGTTTTTATATTTCAATTTGTAGGAAAATACTATAAATCACCGATAAATGCTAATATCATTAAAAAACACAAAATTTTTATGGTTTATGAAATATGATAAGTAAACTACTTTTTTATACAATAACCTCATTTTTACAAGAAAACATAAAAAAACGCTTGCAATATACCTTTTATATCACAAAAAAATCCCTTCTTACTTTCTTTTATTAGTTTAAATGTAATATAAGCTATTTTTTGGGTCCAAAATTTATTCAAAAAAAGGTTTGAACTTCAATTTGTGGGAATAAGCTATATACACCAAAAAAACTAGCTAAAACCATTGAAAAGTACACATTTTGGGGTTTTAAAAAGCATTATCATAAGGTATTTTCCCTTCTATTAATGATTAAACTAAAAATTAAAAGAAACTAAAAAAACACGTAAAATTATAAAATTGTATCAAAATATAGTCTCAAACTCCTATTATGAGTTTACAGTGTTTAAAATAGAATTTCTAACGAAAACGACTATAATTCCACATTTAAATTTTCTCTATCTAATCTCTATCTCTATTTCTTCTAAAGGGGAATAATGTCAATTTTCGACTTTTTTTAGACATTAAAAAAACAAAAAAACATTTGTAAAAACGTTTTTTAAGAATAAAATTGATACATAAATTCATGAAAAATAATTTTAAAGCTTTTAATATTGAAAAAATATAGTTTGTAAAAGTGCTATATGTCAAATTTTCGACTTTTTTTAGGCTTTCAAAAATACTTAAAACATTTGAAAAACTTTGTTTTAAGTTTAAAAAAATTGTGAAAAAAATTTTATAAAAAAATAAATATTTCTAGCTAAATTTTGGGAAAAATATAGTTGCAAAAAATAAAAAAAGCTCTTTGTACAGATATAAAGAAATATACTTCAATTTGTAGAAAAAACAACTCTTCACTGATACTAGCTAAAATCATTGAAAACACTACATTTTTTGGTTTATAGCAATATGATAAGTAAAAGTACTTGTATATATAAAATAACGCTACAGTTTACAAGAAACTAAGAAAAACGCTAGCAATATACCGTTATATCACAATAAATAACCTCTTACTCTTCTATTTAATAGCTTAATGTAATGTAAGCTACTTATAGGTGCAAATTATGCTAAAAAGAGGATTTTATACTTCAATTTGTAGGAAAACAGCTATATATCACTGATAACTAGCTAAAATCATTGAAAACACTACATTTTATGGGTTTATAGCAATATAATAAGTAAAACTACCTGTATATATACAATAACGCTACAGTTTAGAAGAAACTATGAAAAACGCTTGCAATATACCGTTATATCACAATAAATAACCTCTTACTCTTCTATTTATTAGCTTAATGTAATGTAAGCTACTTATAAGGGCAAATTATTCTAAAAAGAGGATTTTACACTTCAATTTGTAGGAAAACAGCTGTATATCACCGATAAATAGCTAAGATCATTGAAAACACTACATTATATGGGTTTATAGCAATGTGATAAGTAAAACTACTTGTATATATACAAAAACGCTACAGTTTACAAGAAACTATGAAAAACGCTTGCAATATACCGTTATATCACAATAAATAACCTCTTACTCTTCTATTTAATAGCTTAATGTAATGTAAGCTACTTATAGGTGCATATTATTCTAAAAAGAGGATTTTGTACTTCAATTTGTAGGAAAACAGCTATATATCACTGATAACTAGCTAAAATCATTGAAAACACTACATTTTATGGGTTTATAGCAATATAATAAGTAAAACTACCTGTATATATACAATAACGCTACAGTTTAGAAGAAAATATGAAAATTGCTTGCAATATACCGTTATATCACAATAAATAACCTCTTACTCTTCTATTTATTAGCTTAATGTAATGTAAGCTACTTATAGGTGCAAATTATTCTAAAAAGAGGATTTTACACTTCAATTTGTAGGAAAACAGCTGTATATCACCGATAAATAGCTAAGATCATTGAAAACACTACATTTTATGGGTTTATAGCAATATGATCAGTAGAACTACTTGTATATATACAAAAACGCTACAGTTTACAAGAAACTATGAAAAACGCTTGCAATATACCGTTATATCACAATAAATAACCTCTTACTCTTCTATTTAATAGCTTAATGTAATGTAAGCTACTTATAGGTGCAAATTATTCTAAAAAGAGGATTTTATACTTCAATTTGTAGGAAAACAGCTATATATCACTGATAACTAGCTAAAATAATTGAAATTATTACATTTTATGGGTTTATAGCAATATAATAAGTAAAACTACTTGTATATATACAATAACGCTACAGTTTAGAAGAAACTATGAAAAACGCCTGCAATATACCGTTATATCACAATAAATAACCTCTTACTCTTCTATTTAATAGCTTAATGTAATGTAAGCTACTAATAGATGCAAATTGTTCTAAAAAGAGGATTTTATACTTCAATTTGTAGGAAAATAGCTATATATCACCGATAAATAGCTAATATCATTGAAAACACTACATTTTATGGGTTTATAGCAATATGATAAGTAAAACTACTTGTATATATACAATAACGCTACAGTTTACAAGAAACTATGAAAAATGCTTGCAATATACCGTTATATCACAATAAATACCTTCTTACTCTTCTATTTATTAGCTTAATGTAATGTAAGCTACTTTTAGGTCCAAATTATTCTAAAAAAAGGATTGTATACTTCAATTTGTAGGAATACAGCTATATATCACCAATAACTAGCTAAAACCATTGAAAAGAACACATTTTGTGGGTATAAAGCATTATCATAAGGTATATTCCTTCTATTAATGATATAACACTACAATTAAGAAGAAACTATGAAAAACACGTATAATATACAATTGTATCACAATATAGAGTCTGAAACTCCTATTATAAGCTTACAGTAGTTTAAAATAGCAATTTCTAACGAAAACTACTATAATTCCACATTTTGAATTTCTCTTTCCAAAAAAGGGCTGAATAATGTCCATTTTCAACATTTTTTAGCCCTTCAAAAATACATTAAAACACTTGAAAAAACGTTGTTTCTAAGATTAAAATTGATACATTATTTTCATGAAAAATACACATTTTAAGCTCATAATATTGTAAAATATAATTGTGTAAAAGTGCTGAATAAAGTCTAATTTCGACATTTTTTAGCCTTTCAAAAATACATTAAAATACTTGAAAAAACATTATTTTTAAGATTAAAATTGATATCTAAATTTCATGAAAAATACATATTTTTAGCTATTAATTTTGTAAAATATAGTTGTAGCAAATATAAAAGGCTATTTAGCTACAGATATAAAGAAATATACTTCAATTTGTAGAAAAAAAAAACTCTTCACTGATAACTTGCTAAAATCATTGAAAACACTACATTTTATGGGTTTATAGCAATATGATAAGTAAAACTACTTGTATATATATAAAAACGCTACAGTTTACAAGAAACTATGAAAAACGCTTACAATATACCGTTATATCACAATAAATAACCTCTTACTCTTCTATTTAATAGCTTAATGTAATGTAAGCTACTTATAGGTTCAAATTATTCTAAAAAGAGGATTTTATACTTCAATTTGGGAGAAAACAGCTAATATCACCCAGAAAAAAGCTAATATCATTGAAACACTACTTTTTTGGTTTATA
>JACEEZ010014878.1:0-5000 GCA_016584305.1 Chionoecetes opilio
TAGGGTTTATTTTTTTCGCTATTTTGAGATTATTGAAGGAATTATTGTGTTCGTTATATTTTTCGCTAGGTTGAGATTATGAAGGAATTTGTGTTGGTTTATATTTTCGCTATGTTGAGATTATGAAGGAATTATGTTGTGTGGTTTATATTTTTCGCTATGTTGAGATTATTGAAGGAATTATTGTTGGTTTATATTTTCGCTATGTTGAGATTAATGAAGGAATTATTGTTGGTTTATATTTTTTGCTATGTTGAGATTTTATTGAGGAATTATTGTGTGGTTTATATTTTTCGCTAGGTTGAGATTATTGAAGGAATTATTGTGTTGGTTTATATTTTTCGCTATGTTGAGATTAATGAAGGAATTATTGTGTTGGTTTATATTTTTTGCTATGTTGAGATTATTGAAGGAATTATTGTGTTGGTTTATATTTTTCGCTAGGTTGAGATTATTGAAGGAATTATTGTGTTGGTTTATATTTTTTGCTATGTTGAGATTATTGAAGGAATTATTGTGTTGGTTTATATTTTTCGCTATGTTGAGATTAATGAAGGAATTATTGTGTTGGTTTATATTTTTTGCTATGTTGAGATTATTGAAGGAATTATTGTGTTGGTTTATATTTTTTGCTATGTTGAGATTAATGAAGGAATTATTGTGTTGGTTTATATTTTTCGCTATGTTGAGATTATTGAAGGAATTATTGTGTTGGTTTATATTTTTTGCTATGTTGAGATTATTGAAGGAATTATTGTGTTGGTTTATATTTTTTGCTATGTTGAGATTATTGAAGGAATTATTGTGTTGGTTTATATTTTTTGCTATGTTGAGATTATTGAAGGAGTTATTGTGTGGTTTATATTTTTTGCTATGTTGAGATTATTGAAGGAATTATTGTGTGGTTTATATTTTTCGCTATGTGAGATTATTGAAGGAATTTTTGTTGTTGGTTTATATTTTTCGCTATGTTGAGATTATTGAAGGAATTATTGTGTTGGTTTATATTTTTCGCTATGTTGAGATTATTGAAGGAATTATTGTGTTGGTTTATATTTTTTGCTATGTTGAGATTATTGAAGGAGTTATTGTGTTGGTTTATATTTTTGCTAGTTGAGATTATTGAAGGAGTTATTGTGTTGGTTTTATATTTTTTGCTATGTTTGAGATTATTGAAGGAGTTATTGTGTTGGTTTATATTTTCGCTCTGTTGAGATTATTGAAGGAATTATTGTGTTGGTTATATTTTTGCTATGTGAGATTATTGAAGAGTTATTGTGTTGGTTTATATTTTCGCTATGTGAGATTAATGAAGGAATTATTGTGTTGGTTTATATTTTTCGCTATGTTGAGATTAATGAAGGAATTATTGTGTTGTTTATATTTTTGCTATTTTGAGATTAATGAAGGAATTATGTGTTGGTTTATATTTTTTGCTATGTTGAGATTATTGAAGGAATTATTGTGTTGGTTTATATTTTTCGCTCTGTTGAGATTATTGAAGGAATTATTGTGTTGGTTATATTTTTCGCTATTTTTGAGATTATTGAAGGAATTATTGTGTTGGTTTATATTTTTCGCTATGTTGAGATTAATGAAGGAATTATGTGTTGGTTTAATTTTTTTGCTATGTTGAGATTAATGAAGGAATTATTGTGTTGGTTTTATTTTTCGCTATGTTGAGATTATTGAAGGAATATTGTGTTGGTTTATATTTTTTGCTATGTTGAGATTATTGAAGGAATTATTGTGTTGGTTTATATTTTTGCTATGTTGAGATTATTGAAGGAATTATTGTGTTGGTTTATATTTTTCGCTATGTTGAGATTATGAAGGAATTATTGTGGTGGTTTATATTTTTCGCTATGTTGAGATTATTGAAGGAATTATTGTGTTGGTTTATATTTTTGCTATGTTGAGATTATTGAAGGAATTATTGTGTTGGTTTATTATTTTTTGCTATGTTGAGATTATTGAAGGAATTATTGTGTTGGTTTTTTATTTTTCGCTATGTTGAGATTATTGAAGGAATTATTGTGTTGGTTTATATTTTTGCTATGTTGAGATTATTGAAGGAATTATGTGTTGGTTTATATTTTTTGCTATGTTGAGATTATTGAAGGAGTTATTGTGTTGGTTTATATTTTTTGCTATGTTGAGATTATTATTGAAGGAATTATTGTGTTGGTTTATATTTTTCGCTAGGTTGAGATTATTGAAGGAATTATTGTGTTGGTTTATATTTTTCGCTATGTTGAGATTAATGAAGGAATTATTGTGTTGGTTTATATTTTTCGCTATGTTGAGATTATTGAAGGAATTATTGTGTTGGTTTATATTTTTTGCTATGTTGAGATTATTATTGAAGGAATTATTGTGTTGGTTTATATTTTTTGCTATGTTGAGATTATTATTGAAGGAATTATTGTGTTGGTTTATATTTTTCGCTATGTTGAGATTATTATTGAAGGAATTATTGTGTTGGTTTATATTTTTCGCGATGTTGAGATTATTGAAGGAATTATTGTGTTGGTTTATATTTTTCGCTCTGTTGAGATTATTGAAGGAATTATTGTGTTGGTTTATATTTTTCGCTATGTTGAGATTATTGAAGGAATTATTGTGTTGGCTTATATTTTTTGCTATGTTGAGATTATTGAAGGAATTATTGTGTTGGTTTATATTTTTCGCTCTGTTGAGATTATTGAAGGAATTATTGTGTTGGTTTATATTTTTTGCTATGTTGAGATTATTGAAGGAATTATTGTGTTGGTTTATATTTTTTGCTATGTTGAGATTATTGAAGGAGTTATTGTGTTGGTTTATATTTTTTGCTATGTTGAGATTATTGAAGGAATTATTGTGTTGGTTTATATTTTTCGCTATGTTGAGATTATTGAAGGAATTATTGTGTTGGTTTATATTTTTCGCTATGTTGAGATTATTGAAGGAGTTATTGTGTTGGTTTATATTTTTCGCTATGTTGAGATTATTGAAGGAATTATTGCGTTGGTTTATATTTTTCGCTATGTTGAGATTATTGAAGGAATTATTGTGTTGGTTTATATTTTTTGCTCTGTTGAGATTATTGAAGGAGTTATTGTGTTGGTTTATATTTTTTGCTCTGTTGAGATTATTGAAGGAGTTATTGTGTTGGTTTATATTTTTCGCTATGTTGAGATTATTGAAGGAGTTATTGTGTTGGTTTATATTTTTCGCTATGTTGAGATTATTGAAGGAATTATTGTGTTGGTTTATATTTTTCGCTATGTTGAGATTATTGAAGGAATTATTGTGTTGGTTTATATTTTTCGCTATGTTGAGATTATTGAAGGAGTTATTGAGTTGGTTTATATTTTTTGCTATGTTGAGATTAATGAAGGAGTTATTGTGTTGGTTTATATTTTTCGCTCTGTTGAGATTATTGAAGGAGTTATTGTGTTGGTTTATATTTTTTGCTCTGTTGAGATTATTGAAGGAGTTATTGTGTTGGTTTATATTTTTCGCTATGTTGAGATTATTGAAGGAATTATTGTGTTGGTTTATATTTTTCGCTATGTTGAGATTAATGAAGGAATTATTGTGTTGGTTTATATTTTTTGCTATGTTGAGATTATTGAAGGAGTTATTGTGTTGGTTTATATTTTTCGCTATGTTGAGATTATTGAAGGAATTATTGTGTTGGTTTATATTTTTCGCTAGGTTGAAATTATGAAGGAATTAGTTGTTGGTTTATATTTTTCGCTATGTTGAGATTATTGAAGGAATTATTGTGTGGTTTATATTTTTTGCTATTTTGGGAGATTATTATTGAAGGAATTATTGTGTTGGTTTATATCTTTCGCTATGTTGAGATTAATAAAGGGAAATTTATTGTTGTGGTTTATATTTTTCGCTATGTTGAGATTATTGAAGGAGTTATTGTGTTCGTTTATATTTTTCGCTAGTTGAGATTAATGAAGGAATTATTGTTTTGGTTTATATTTTTCGCTAATGTTGAGATTAATGAAGGAATTATTGTGTTGGTTTATATTTTCGCTATTTTGAGATATTGAAGGAATTATTGTTTTCGTTTATATTTTTCGCTATGTTGAGATTATTGAAGGAGTTATTGTGTTGGTTTATTTTTTTCGCTATGTTGAGATAATGAAGGAATTTTTGTGTTGGTTTAATTTTCGCTATTTTGAGATTATGAAGGAGTTATTGTGTTGGTTTATATTTTTCGCGATGTTGAGATTAATGAAGGAATTATTGTTTTGGGTTTTTATATTTTTCGCTATGTTGAGATTATTGAAGGAGTTATTGTGTGGTTTATATTTTTCGCTATGTTGAGATTATTGAAGGAATTATTGTGTTGGTTTATATTTTCGCTATGTTGAGATTTTTTGAAGGAAATTATTGTGTTGGTTTTTTATTTTTCGCTATTTTGAGATTAATGAAGGAATTATTGTTTTGGTTTATATTTTTCGCTATGTTGAGATTAATGAAGGAGTTATTGTGTTGGTTTATATTTTTCGCTATGTTGAGATTATTGAAGGAATTATTGTTTTGGGTTTTATATTTTTTGCTATGTTGAGATTATTGAAGGAATTATTGGTTGGTTTATATTTTTCGCTATGTTGAGTTTATTGAAGGAATTATTGTGTTGGTTTATATTTTCGCTATTTTGAGATTAATGAAGGAATTTTTGTGTTGGTTTATATTTTTTGCTATGTTGAGATTATTAAAGGAATTATTGTGTTGGTTTATATTTTCGCTATGTTGAGATTTTTGAAGGAATATTGTGTTGGTTTATATTTATCGCTATTTTGAGATTAATGAAGGAAAATATTGTGTTGGTTTATATTTTTTGCTATTTTGAGTTTATTGAAGGAGTTATTGTGTTGGTTTATATTTTTTGCTATGTTGAGATTATTGAAGGAGTTATTGTGTTGGTTTATATTTTTCGCTATGTTGAGATTATTGAAGGAGTTATTGTGTTGGTTTATATTTATCGCTAT
>JACEEZ010014878.1:12500-14482 GCA_016584305.1 Chionoecetes opilio
TACGAATTTTAGCATCCCTGCAAACTTGTATGTGCCACTGAAGACGCATGCACAGTAGTTTATATTATGTACATCACACTACATGTCTTCAGGGGCACATCAAAGTCTGTAGTGATGCTAAAATTCGTCATATATTGTGCCTGGTGACATTAGTGCAGTGGCGAGTGACTGGCGACTTTAGTGTTATCTACGGTAATAGCGAGCGTCACTTTGAAACACTTTAATATGCTTACCATAATACATACGTTAATAAAGTTATATAACATCATTTGTGTAAGCAGCCCATACGAAGGCCATACGCTGGCTATTCGGGCAGTCTCTGTAGTTTAAACAAGTTTATCGAGGACGTCACTACATTACATAAAAAAAAAAAAAGAAAACAAAAGAAAAACAGGTAAACAAAAACACAACAACAACAACAAAAAAACAAAAAAAAAACAGGGAATACATAAATTCCAAAAATCCTGTGTAGAATTTAAACATGTATTTGTACATAATAATCTAATACCATCATAGAAATATTTAGAACACATAGAACATAGTATATCGGCACACTTATTTTCAGTATTGGGAAATAACTTTTGTTTCCTTTAAAAATGAAAACAAATGATGAGGGTCTTAACAGGTAAAAAATAAATATCTGAAAAAAAAGAAAAAGAAAGTGAGAAAAAAAAAAAACTGTAGTAAGTTGTAGGTGAAAGAAAGTAAACAAGTTGAGGTGGAGTAAGTTTGGTAAAAGGGCTTAAACTTTTGGTGGAATAGTAATGTAGTGGTATGGGGCCGTAATATTACAGGAAATTTATAGTACACGGAGGCCAAATCGTGGGATCAATGGGATATCGGATTTAAACATTGCGTTGGAAATATTTTGTGGTAGGGCGTTCACAGTTGCGGGTGGGTTTGTAAGTTGTTTTACAGAGCGTAATATTGGGGGTCTAGTTAGTTGGGTAATGGATGCGTACTTGGCGGGTGGTAGTAATGTGTTGAACACGGAGGTTAGTTGGGGTGCGGAGGATGTTTCGGTTGCGGAGGTGTTCCAGTTGATGGTGTATTGAGGGAGCAAGTTAATATAATGACCACCAGTAACTAATTTGTGCATATATATTCCAATCTGTAATTTGTTTATGTTAAATAATTTCAAGATGTTCATATTCTTAAATAAAGGGTGAGTATGATCCAAGTATCCCGAATGTGTAATGACCCTAATTATTTTCTTGTGTAGCCGGAGCAGGGGAAGTCAATGAGTGGGTGGGCTATGTGTTGCCCCAGACTGGAGTACAATATTGAAAGTGTGGCAATACATGGGCATTATAGAGAATTTTAAGTATATAATTAGGCATAAGGTCTCTAATTTGATATATAATAGAGATACGATTCCAGACAATTTAAGACATACTTCATTAATGTGTGGTTTAAGGATATGTTATCATCAAAAGTTACACCTAGTCGTTTGTGTTGGTAATCCTCCTCCTCCCTATACAGTCCAGTCGACCTCCTTTGATAATTCTTTTCTATCAGTCGCCTTGTCTCCTCTCTCTCTCTCTCTCTCTCTCTCTCCTCTCTCTCTCTCTCTCTCTCTCTCTCTCTCTCTCTCGCTCTCTCTCTCTCTCTCTTTTTCGCTCTTCTCTCCCTTCTCCTATATGTAATATTGTCTATGTACAAAACTAATGGCCAAATATAGTATATCAATCTCTCCTCTCCTCTCTCTCCTCTCCTCTCTCTCTCTCTCTCTCTCTCTCTCTCTCTCTCTCTCTCTCTCTCTCTCTCTCTCTCTCTCTCTCTATTCAAGCCAGTCTTCCTCCCTTTTCCTATAACTCCTTTACCTTTGTCGACCTATAAAAAACAAATTGTTTCGTCTCCTAAAATGAATTCGGTGTTAAACTGGAAATTTACCGAGAAGAGAGATAGACAGACACCTTCTCTCTCCTCTCTCTCTCCTCTCCTTCTCTCTCTTTTCCCCTCCTCCTCTTCTTCCCCTTTTT
>JACEEZ010014879.1:0-30575 GCA_016584305.1 Chionoecetes opilio
TTGCCGTTGGGGTTTTTCCTGCAACCCGGGGGGGACAATATTTTCACATATTATGTTTTCCTTTAAATTTTTAAGGGGCGTATTTTGGGCGTCTTTTTGGGAAAGTATAATTATATATTTAACTCCCCCCCGTTTGCCTCAAAAAATAATGTAGCGCTCCCAGACCTTCTACAACGGACCAAAGGAAATGTTCAAACCACTGGGAGAGCAACAACCTCGCTCCCCAAAACACTAGGGGGATTTAAAAGTTTTTATTTTTTGATTTTATTTTGGGTATCACGTTTTTTTGGCGGGCTTTATTACCCCTTTTCCCTGGAAAATCCTTAAAAGGGGGTACCATGATAAAAATCTCCTTTAAAAAGGTAAATTTTAAATTTTATTCCCCATGCCATCTGCCCTGTCCTGCCGTCTTCCACTTTCCTGTCCTCATTCAACCTTACCCCCTTCTTTTCTCTTGCTATTCCTCCCATTTAAAAAAAATTCGTTTTTCAACTACCAGCATTTATTTTTCTCTTAAATCCTTTTTGTCAGTTTTTACTCCTTTTTAATTTCTGTACGTTTTTCTGTAAAACACTTTCCCCTTGGATTTTTGAAGTCCTGCTGGGCCCTTCCCTCGATCGAATTCCCTCGCGCCTAAACCCCGCCCCGTCAAGGGGTTTAGGTTGATTGGGGTTAGGAAGGGTTGGTTGACATACAAATGGAAACTTTGTGTGGGAATCAAAATGGGTTTTTTCAAAAAAACCTGTGGTTTTTTTGGGAGTACACCAGCGTAAAGGCGCCAGCTCCCAAATGGGCAAAACGCTGCGGCCAGGCTGTCACCCTACCCGCCTTGGGGGTTCGTAACCCTTAGTACAGTTTTTTTGGGTGACATTCCTGGTAAGTTAGAAAAATTTACCATTTAAATTTGCATTTTAAATAATTTTAAAACTTTACTAAAGGATTTTTTATTATTCTAGTGTTTTATGGCCAAATTAAAAGTTTTATCGTGCGGCCCAATCTTAAAAAGGTTGGACGCATTAAAAGATTCGCGGGGTTGGAAAAATTGTTCCCGATGTGCTGAGAAATTTTTATATGGAGTTATTACTGTTAAATTGATGTATATACCGATTTAAAAGTGTTGAACCTCTCTAAATTTAAAAAAAAGTATCCTTTTCGTCGTGCCATGTTATGCATGTTGAAAAATAAACTAAAGGGAAAAAAGAAAAAAATTTTCGGGAGGAGGGCGATAAGATTTCCCCTCGCGCGACTGATTGGCCCCCGGGCCCTTTAAAAGGGCCACCCCCCCAAAAGAGTATATTTTTTTTCCCAAGAAAAGTAATATTACCGGAAAGTGTACATCAAAAAATCAGTACCTCAAAAAAGGGAGAAAATAAGGGGGGGAGCTTAAAAAAGTATTTCGCTTTTTAATTAGACAAAATCGCCTTTTAATATTGTCTTCCAAATCACTGAAAAAAAATTTTTAAAACAGACCTTGGAAACAGATTATTTTTATATTGCAAAAATTAGTTTCGTATAAAATTTTTTTTAAATTGTGGCACCCCCGCTCACGCCCCGCCAAAAGATTTGGGGCTCCCAAAAACTTTGGCCTCCAAAGCACGTCTTTCAGGCAACAAGCAGGAAGTGACTCACTGACGTCCGTTGACAGACCACGTACAAATAGTTAGTCTGAACTCTCTTAAAAAAACTGGTTTAGACTGCAGCTTTCTCCGTAAAGACAAAAGTCAAAAACGAATCAAAGGGGAAAGCTGATCCCCAGGAAGGGCCCTTTACATTAAGGGGGACTCCAGCACATTATTTTGATAAAGTATTATTGCCGACCCTGACTGTGCTGTTGGTTTTTGGAGTGTTTATAGTAAAAGGATTATAGGACAAAATTTAATGTATGTGAGGGGATTTTTTTCAGTTCTTTGGTTTCAGATATTGGTGTTTTTATTGTAAGGAAAAAAACTTAACCCCTTAAAAATTGTATAAAAACCCCCGGGAAGGGAACAAAAAAGGGGGCGACGAGGATCTATTAACCCTTCAAACAACTTCGAAATATCAATTTTCTGTGGGGCACAAGAGGCACATCAATTCCCACGTTACAACCGCCGAGTTTGATGACACAACCCAAAGAACGGCATGGACTGATTGGATTAAACATGCGAGGATGCGTTTCTGGCTTTTATAAACGGAGGCTAAGCGTTTAGCACTCCCCCGGGTTTCTATGGGGGAAAGAAATAAAAGGGGTTTAAAAAGTTTTGACCCGGAGATACCAAAGGCCCAAACAGAGCCCAATACAAAAAAAAACCAAAGTGCAAAAATGTTTTACTTCGTTGAAAAACCAAGAGGTTTTCGAGCGCAAAAAATTTAGGTGCTTGCACGGACTGGCGAGGCAACAACTGTTATGAAACCGCCTACGTACGAAAGGGTGCAAAATGCGCTTCCCCGTAACCTCGACAACCATCATCGACCAGTGACGGGAAAAATTACTTCCAACAAATGAGAGACATCCTAAAGAATAACATACAGTGCGAAAGCCCTTCAACTAGCTTATACATATGAACAACAAGGCCAAAGCAAGTCGAGGGAAAAAAACCGAGGAAAAGGCCCCAAATATCCAAAAGGTCACTACAAAAATAACAGCAAAAACAAAAAAAACACTTGGGAAAAAATAGGAGACAACAAAAGGAACACGGCCGAAAACAAAAATGAATGTTTCGGATGTAAGGCTTTGATAAATACACGGTCAGAAAATCCCCCGGCATATGGAAAAATGAAACCCCTGTGGAGTCAGAACCTTTCGCAACACCTTTTGAAAAACTTTCAGTGGGAAGGGAAAAAGGTTTCAACTCTTGAAGGAAGAAAAACTCACCCGACACGTGTCTGTGCAAAACGTGTCGTCTATACACTCAAGAAAACACAGCAGCGACTCCTTGTATTCAGGGGAAATTCGACGTTCCCTTTGGGAAAACAACCCTGATGACGAATCCCCATAAAATGTGATCGATTGTGCAAATTAAACCCTTTTGATGGCGAAATTTCGACCAGGTCCCCCACTAGTCCGAACCATGTACTCAACAGACAAAGATGGAACCCAAAAAGTTTATGGAGAACCCCCATACCACTGAAAGGGGGAATTTTTTGAAAATTTGACAAAGGGATAAAAAGGATTGCACACAAAATTTTGGGTTACAAAAGCACGTCCCGGAGGTAACATTTTGGGAAAAGGGGGCCAGTACAAACGGGCTTCCTAAAAGCCCAAAACGGCGAAGACTGTGGGTGTAAAGGGAATCCCCGTCAAAAAAGGAAATATTAATCCAATCTCAGCCCTTGAGGTTAGGAGATAAAAAAACTTCCAATAAAACTAAAGATCGACGACACCCAACTGTCACAACCCCCCGCGAGTGCCATTCCACCTCGAAGAGCATTTTAAAACAAAAAATCCGGGGACTTTTTGGACAAGGACATCACGGAGGGGGGGGGCCCCGACACGGGGTCTCTCCATTGGTGACAGCCCCAAAAAAAATGGAGACTCAAATATGTGCCGCCCCGGGATTGAAACAAAGCAGGAAACCCACACACCACCCGAAACCGACAGTGGAACAAATCAGTGAGGTGAAGGGGGAAAAAAATTTTTCCCAAAGGTGGATCTAAACATTTTACCATCAAATAGATTTGACCCTGAATCAAGAGACATACAGCATTCTCATGGACCTGGTATCTCAATTTAAAGTGTTGGTCATGGGCATAACTTCAGAGCAGGGGAAGGGCAAGTTTTTTAAAAAAACAGATCACCCAAAATGTCCGAACTCCCGGAACGGTGCGGACGACATCCTCTTGGGGTAAGGACACCAGAACTGAAAAAGCCCTAAAAGCAGTACACAGACATTGAAAAAAAAAACCGCCATAGCTCAACAAAAGAGCGTTTTCCCCACAGGGATGAATTTAAATTTCCCAGGGTTTTCATGGGTCCAAAAAGGGGCTAAAACCTACAGATCAAAAATCGGGGGCAGTAAAGAAACTTTGTACGCCCGGGGACGGCCGGAAGTCCGCAGCTTCCGGGGGTGATAAATTACCAAACCAGATTCTTTCCCAGCCGCAACACTCAGCAACCTTAAAGAACGACAAGCAAAAAAAACAAGTGGATGGACAGGGGAGAGGGGGAGTTTTTTAAAACACTGAAAGACTTGTATACAAAAGCAAACCACTCATACACTTCGCCCCACAACTAAAAAAGGCTCTTGTGGACGCAGTCCAGTGGGATGGGGGCTATCCTTGCCAAAGCCATCAAGGCGACCAACCCCGTCAGTTACGCCTCCGGGACCCTGACGAATTCGAACGCCGGTATTGCCAAATTTGGAAAAGGAAGCGCTAGCCATAGTATGGGGATGTGAAAAAATTCCCCCTTTTCTTTGGGAAAATTTGTCACGACCCCACCCTCAAACCTGACAACCATTTTCAATCCCAAGGGGAACCTCCGCACGCTACTACGATGGATCCTACGCATCAACAGTAGATTTCACCGTACAACACTCAAAGGAAATGAAAATCCCGTGACTACTGTCAAGACAAAACCCCTTTAAGTATCAGGGGGGGTTTCAGCGAAGAAACTAGCGGAAGGATTTTTAACCCACATTGTGGCCAAAAAGCGTCCCAAAAGCCCTTCCTCTACGAAATTGGGAAAAATCCAAAACAAAATCCGACCCTTTGGGGGGTAAGGAAGGATCCAAAAAGAATGTGGACCAACAAGGTGCGGAACCGTTTTAAACTGAGGAGCGAACTAAAACAAAAACGTGGGTGGTAAGTGCGCGGATCCGGGAATTTCATCCCCAGAAAATTTTAAACAGCGCACGTTGAAAATGGGCCCCCACGAGACGCACATGGGGAAAGTAAAAAAAAAAGCACTCTCCGGGGTAAGGTATGGTGGCCCAACTGGACAAAAGTGGAAGAAACCCTAAAACGCTGCATACCATGTGCGTTGGACCCCAAAAAAAACCTTGAACACTTGAACTGGCAAGATGAAGGGGGCCTTGGAATGATCCACATTTATATCGTGGGCCATTCCCGAGTGGAGATACGTAATTTTGGGAATAATTTAGCAGGCTCCGAGGCCCGAGCTTTTATAGTCAAATCCCCCCGATCGAAAACGGTTCCTCCATTTAGAGCCACATGGCGTTCCCGCAGTTATTTTATCAGACAAAGGACCGCAGTTCAGGGCCAAGAATTCAGCGGTTTTGCGATGAATGGGAAGCGACATCAGAAGGTTACACCTTTCCCCTCAAGCTAACGGAAAGTTTAAAAATTCTTGCAACCATTTGAAAGCCATCCGAGTCTGAACAAGAAGCAAAGATGGAACGGCACCTAACAAGTTTACGCCTACGGAGGACCCCCCAAAACTATGAAGGGGAGCTCCAGCCAAGCTCCTTATGGGAGAGTTAAAAAATGAAAACTACCACAATGCAAAAAGCGAAAAGAACAAATTGGGGGGCGGCACGGCAAAAGGATCGATGGAGAAATACAAACGAAACTTCGAAAGATAAACCAAAAAAAGAGCCAAACCAACCAGATAATGCCAGGAGATAAAGTGCTCCCGAAACAACATAAACACGATAAGCTCACCACGAATTGATCCCCAAAACCCTTTGGGGGTTTAAAGGGAAAGGAGAGGGGGCTCAGCCCTCATCCCAAAAGGAGAGAAGAGGATACTCGCAGCACATCCAGATGAAGTGATCCAGAAGGGACAATCAGCAGATGGGAAAAGGAGGTGAAGACGGGCATCCTTTTGATGGACCCTGTCCCCCAGTCAGAGATTAAAAAACTGAAAAAAGACAAAGCGGAACATCGGGCAGGGCGAAATCCAACAGGGGGAACGGATGAAAAGGGGGGGGGAAAAGGATAAGCTCTAACCACCAGCGGTCCGACCCACAACAAAACACCACTGGATATCAAAATGAAATTGACGATTTTGAAACGTAGGAAAGGGGCAACTGGGGAGCAGGCCTGAAAATTTGACAAACTAGGTCTTTAATTTAAGGGAAGGAAGATGTGCTGTCTTGGGGTGTTTTTAAATAGTTTAAGTATATACGCAAAGCCCCCCTCCGGGGGGATTTTTGGTACTCCTGCGGGGGGCTATTGGTGGGCTTCGGCCCACCACCTGGTTTTGGGGGCTTCGGCCCCCCCCAAACAGGACTCCCAGATAGCCCCTTCAACTTTCCGAAATCATGGATGTAGAAAAAGTATGTATTTCCCCCCCCCATTCACCACCCCTTACCCTCACCCCCCACCCATTCATACCCTTACCAATCACCCCCCACCCATTCCTCACCATACCCATCACCACACACCCATTTCACTCACCCATTAATATCACCCCCACCTATTCCATCACCCCACCCCCAACCCGTCACCCCCCCCCCTCCACTCACCATCACCCCACACCCATTACCCATCCCCCACCAACCCCCTTACCCCACATCAAAGGGTTTTCCCCAATTTCGCAAACCCACTTTTTTTTTAAATTCTCGCAATGGCTGCTAAAAAAAAAAAAAAAAAAAGGGGCGGATCATTCATAATGGGCTTAAAAAATTTCCCCTGGCGATGGCCAAAAAAGTGCCATAGATGGGGTTGGGCCACGGGGGGGGGAACCCCATCCACACAACACACACACACCACAGACAGACAGACAGACAGAACACTTTCGCTTTTATTTTTAAAAGGATTATAGGACAAAATTAATGTTGTGTGGTATTTTTTCGTTTTGTTTTGATATTTGGGGCCCTTTTTTGTAAGGAAAAAAAACTTTAAAAATTAAGAAGTGTATCCAAACCCCCGGAAGGAACAGCAAATGCCACACCCATACAAGAGGCCATTTTTGCTCCGGGAGCAAAGCTTGACCCCCCTGATGAGCTTGGGGCTTCGGTTTCACGCTGTCCAGAAGTCGGCTTTGGCCACCAATGGCACCCCCTGAGGGGCGAATGGCGTCCACACTTTCCGTGCTGCACTCTTGCGTCGCTCGAAGGGGATGCTTGCCACCTTGGACACGAAGAATGGACACCTTGGACACGTTCCTCCTTTGGTGGGCGTTTTTTTTTTTTTTTTTTTTTTTTTTTTTTCGCACACTTCTCGGCCATCACAGAGGCATAGACAGTTATATTGATGCATATATGAAGTCTGTGTGTCAGCCATCTCGGAGGAGTTCAACCGGACAGACTACGCACAGACACACACATAGCTCTTCAATCGGGCTCTCCCCTATGCGGTTTCTGATGATACCTCAGGAATGACCCTGGAATGACCCATTCCTGGGTAAATAGGTGCAACTCCTTCGTCGCCAGCAGGGGGCGGATGCTGAGAGTAAGCTAGGGCGCCGTATATATCCACTAGAGCACCTGTGATTAAAGGTCGATTCCCACTAGCCCGCTTCTACGGCCGCCGTTGCCGTACACCGCCCAACAATGACGTCACCATCATCACCGCTTGAGTGGTATTTGTGGTAACTGGACACAGTTTGCACCTCCGCTCGAGCGGACGAGATGACTTGATTTTAACTTTGTACGGCAGCCGTACAGCGGTACGGCGGTGCAGTCGACTTTTTTGTGACGTCATTGTGACGTCATTGTTGTTCATTGTTGTTGTAAGGCGGCGGTACAAGCGGGCTAGTGGGAATCGGCCTTAATTAAGGCAAACTGATCCTATCGCCTATGCTCAGTCGAGGAAGCCGCCTTATTGGTACCGCTTAAGGCGCTGAAACTAATTAAGGAATGGTCCGACCCTGCCTTAGTGAGCTGCTGTTGGCCTTTGACAGACATTCATCTTCTGTTTAGAAGGTATATACAGCCTTGATACAGTTGCTACAACGTACAAATAGTGTTGCAAAATTAAGGTGTGTATGAATCGATCGTGGAAGACTAAATGTGGCACTAGGGTGTTAAATGTTGGCGATATAAATGTTGTGTGTTGTGAGTTGCAAGCTTTGGTTGGGTGGGCGGCGGACGGAGCGACTGCATAGGTGTACCTAGACAAGTGTCATCGAGGGTTCTCTGCCCGCACTAAAATGTTGTAGGGTGGGGTGGGGTCACACCGAACGGGGGGATCACCGTACGAAGGCTACAACGCGAAAATTAATTCAAATTTCGCGCCACCATGCCACCACGGATGCGGGCGCCACCCTAGTGAACTAATCGAAAAACGGGGTAGGTCAGCGTCACCTCGTGTTTACGGGAAGAAATTTTATTTTTCGATGTTCCTTGTTACTTTGCCGTTTTTTTTATAGTGTCTCATGTCGGCTGGATGGCTGATTTTTTTTTTGAGGTAAGTTCATAAAAATAACCGTATTGACTTTTTTGAGTGAAAAAGTAGGCGTTTTTTAAAACAGGGCGGTGGCATATTTAAAAAAAAAATTGGTGGCGCGGGGGTTTAAAAACGTATGGTGAAGTGCGGGGGATAACGTCAGTGAAATTTTGAAAACTAATCTTTTGAAATACCTACACAAAACAAAACAAACAGGTGTTGATATGTAAATTCGCAGATATTAAAGGTGGTGGTGAACTAGTGCTTTAATAAAATGGAACAGGTTTTTTGGCAAAAGTTGAAGGTGATTGGTTTTAAATTGATTAATCAGGGGGATTTGCTATAAGCACATGAATAACTATTATATAAGGGATTTATGTTATTAGAATGATTCTAGAATTTAATTTTTTAGGGTTTAAAAAAAAACCATTAACACTGCAATTTTCGGGGCTGACCGGGGATCCCCCGATCACTACTTTTTGGGAAAAAATCTATATATTTAAATTTTTAAAAAAACAAAAGAAAAAGTGACGACAGCATTTTAGCTGATTTAAATGGTGGTGGTGAATAGGGCTTTTAAATTAAATGGAACAGTTTTTTTTTGTTGGTTAAATTTGAAGGTGATTGGTTTAAATTAGATGTATATCAGTGTTAATGCTATAAGCACATGAACTAACTATTATATAAGTGTTTTATGTTATTAAATGATTCTAAAATTTAATTTTTTATGGTAAAAAAACATTAACCTGCATATTTTGGGGGCTGACGTTCGGTATCCCCCACATATATTGCCAGTCATAGTCCCAAAAAATTGGTGGCCATGAAAAGAATCCCCCTCACACTGTAAAAAATACTAAGCAAGCAAACCTAAACTAACCTAACCAAAACTAGCTGATGTCTAATGTTTTACTCTTTTCAGATCTAACCTAACCTACCCCACCGGGGGGTATGCCTCGCAAATTCAGGAAGAGCGACAACAGATGGACCGAACTGACCTGGGGGTGCCTTTAAGCCCCGCGGGCCAACAGCTGCACCCGAAAAAGCCGCGACAGATTAAAACATCAAAAAAAAAACTCTTGCGTAAGTTGCTCTATTTTCCATACCCCCCCAAAGGGTCTTTTTTTATGGCCCTCATCCCACGTCTTTTTTTGGTCCCCCTGGGTTTGGGGGCACAAAAAACCCGGGGATAGCTTAAAGGGGTCTCAGTTTTTATAGTTTTTAAAAAATTTTTCATTTTTTTGGTTAGTTTTTATTGCCAGAAAGGGCCCTTCTAACCAAATTAATTTTTTTTGTTAAAGGATGCCTTAAAGCGCTCATTTTTTAAATTTTTTTTGTCAACTTTTTTTTTCCAGAAAGGGCCTTTTAAGCCCAAAATTCATTTCTTTTGTTACAGGACCCCTTTTCATCTACAGAAGCTGTGGGATGGAGTTACCTATATGGCTTTTTTGCTTCCCGTAGCAATGGGGTTTTTCAGCCTCAAAAAGAAATATACTTGCTGATTTCACCACCACGCACCCAAAAAGTTCAACGGCGCCAGAACGATGTGCTTGGTGGTGTACCAGTATGCATAGCTTGGGGAGAAAGAGCATCCCTGCTGCCTGGGAGAAAAAGAAAATGGCGACAAGGGGTGGACTTGCCTTTATAAAAACCCTCATCCAAACCCTTGTATTGAAGGCTCCGGGAAAGGCAAAGTCCATTTGCCAGGATTTTGCCTTCAAAAAAGCAAGTGGAAAAACCCTTTTTAAGCTTACACATTGCTTTGGGAAGTACACATTTACGCCGGGCCGGATAACAATTGGGGAGAGTTCATTGTCGACTGTATGAACCATCAAAAGGTTTTGGGGTGGAGAGGCCAGCCAGTAGCCCCGCAGGAATCGTGAACGCGGTGACAGCATGACGTTTGTGGGCATTTAAAATGTGGGGGCATCCATCCTCCCTTGTTTATAATTCCCCCGATGCCGATGGAATCCCTTTTCATGAAACACTTTTTTGGTTCCCAAAGGGGAATTGCTCCCAGTGGGGGGATGAAAGGGGGAAGCTTCGTGCAGACACTGCATTTTCATGAAAGTCGGGTTTTTCTGTAGAGAACAAGAATTTTTCTATCATGGACAATGCTAATGCACAGAACATTTAGCCTGGGGAGTTTGCGAAATGCATGGTATCGTGATTGTTACCTTTCCTCCGCATACAACAGACAAACCCAGCCATTGGATTTTTGAGTGTCTTTTGGGCCCTTTAAGGTTTCCCGCGTGCCTACGAACGACCCGCGTCGCACCAAAAGGCACAAACGTCCACAAGTTGCCCGAGTTTCTTTGAGGGTGGACCAAAACCACTACTCCCTCCCCAAAATTTTCAGGGTTTCCGGGCGACTGGATATGGCATCAAAGCAAATCTTCCCCGATGATGGTTTGTAGGGGCGCATGTAAACCGGGGCGACCGGCCCACCAGAATTTGTAGTGAAGTTACCCAATTCCCTTTTGATGGAGGAAGTTCAGATGGAGAGGAGCGATGGCTGAAGGCCTACCTCAGAAGCTATACCCCCCCCGTGGTCCCCAGGCTAGTGATGTGCCTGCCACCCCCGGGGCCCCCGCACGACCCGAGCCCCCACCCCCACACCACACGACAGACCTGCCACCCCGGGCCCCAGCACGACAAACCTGCCACCCGGGGCCCCAGCACGACGCCCCCTGCCACCCCCGGGGGGCCCCACAAAAAAGCCTGCCACCCCCGAGCCCCGCACACAGGCCTGCCACCCCGGGCCCCAAACCCAGCCCCCCCACCCCGGGCCCGAGCAGAAAACACCCTGCCACCCCAGGGGCACCCCCCTTTAAAAAAGACGATAACCCAGAGGTGTAGGCCGTTCCCTAAGGGTAAACCTCGTCCTTATGGAAAGGGACGGAAAAAGGTGGGGCCTGCATTTTAACCCAGAATGAGGAGGCAAAAATTGACCTGAGGGTTTAAGGCAAGAAAACAGAAAACTGGAAGACAAAAAAAGGGCAGCGGCTGAAAAGAAAACATTGGGGGGGAAAAAAAAGGGTCCAAGCGGAAGAATCGTGCCTGTCCGGAGGAAGACACCACTGACGAGGAGGAGGTTTAGATGCCGATTTAGTGGGGCGACTCCTCCGAGTATCGGAGAGGTGGGGCGACGAGGGCACCCCGGGCGCAGCTCAACCCTTTAGCTGCGAAAAACATACAGGTGGGGGGGCTTTGTTCGGTTCAGCGAGCTGGAAGAGGGAAAAGGGGGGTGGCCATTTTGTGCTAGTTGCTCAGGTGTGGCCCTCATGGGGATGGGAAAAATTAACCTTTCTTTCCCCGGAGGAAGTCCGCTAACACCCAGACACGTTCACCTTCCCCTACAATCCCAATGAAGTTCTGTTGACCCGAACAGGCAAGGGTGTCCTGGTGACCTCCAAGGGCATCACCAAAAGGGGAGGTGGCGGTGAAAGGGTTTCCCCCGCTGCATGCCTTCTGTGCACTTTTAATAGTGAGCATAAAAAATACCCAGACCATCTTTTTAAAAAATGCATTTTTATGGCTTTTCTTCATTTCATCACCTAATAATAATGGGGTTTCTAGGGTTAGCATATATGTGATTTTTAGGCAAAAAAACAAATAAGTTTGATGTAATAGAGTTTAAAAAAATCATACGGTGCCCCCCCCCTACCTGATCCGGGTCCCCCCTCGGGGGGGGGGGACACCGGGGCGGGTTTCCAAAAAATTTTTAAAAAACCCCTTTAAATGACCCTTATTTTCTGGTTTAAATACAGAGGGTCCAAGGTGGGCTATTTTTGAAGGTTGTTTTTGGGGGCCCGTGTCATCCTCTAGGTAAAAATGGATTTTTTTTTTGAAATTTTTTCCCCAAAAAGTACGGTGTCCCCCCACACCACCCTACTATTACACGGTATTATCATACTACCAGATGATATTTAGGACAACTGAACATACCATCATCTTCACGAGACATTAGTGCATATCATGAATGTATAAAAATTATAGTAAACTATACCTATAATAAGATAATGATAGCAAAATGAAATCGTGTGTAAACATTCTTTTTCTTTCACCATTTTTTTTATTCAACTCCTTATTCATGTAATTTTGCTTGCATTAAATTTTTACTCACAGTCTCGGAATCAGCACACCTTTCCGATTATGATGGTATATGACACGTCCCAATGCAAAAATATATAGGTGGTCAAAACCTGCGATGAACGTCAAACTTGTGACGAAACAGCTTTTCGGCGGAGGCGAGCGGTGTATCTTGGACTTAATTAGTGCAGGTGTGAGGGAGGGAGGCACAAACATTCTTGTTTCAGTGGAAAAGTGTTCAAGCCTTGTGATTGGTCGAAGCTGCCCAAGCAGCGCTGCAAACAGGCAACGTGTTTGGCTAATAGGATTCTCGGACCACGCCCAATACCATAGACCACAGTATACCTGGACTGCGCACGGAATCTCGGCCTGTTGCACATGGGCCTGAAGACGGAGGGCCGCTCGGATTTATATATATATATATATATATATATTATATATATATTATATATATATAATATATATACTATATATATAATGTATATATTTTATATATATATAATATTATACGGATCATATAGACTGGTTTATCAGTATATATGATATACTGTAATCTTCGTAAATGTTTGTTCTATAATATTATCAAATAAAAAACAGTAAAACACGCTAAAGAAATGCCATTACGAGACTGAAGAAATATGCATGAACATTCACTTCAACTATTCGCCATTTAAAACTTTGCGAGTCAACTTTTATCATGAAGGGTATCAATAAAAGCGCAATTGTATTAGCTTTCCATTGCTATATTTCGTTATCTGATAAATGAATTAAAACCATGCATAAATTAGCGTTAACTAAATAAATAAAATCATCAATCGGGTAATTTTTCCGATTGTTGAGGTTATTTATTTAGTTCACGCTAATTTATACATGGTGCTAATTCATTTATCAGAAAACGAAATATATAAGTAAATAAATAACATCATCAATCGGGAAAAGTACCCGATTGATGATTTTATTTATTTATTTAACGCTAATTTATGCATGGTTCTAATTCCTTTATCAGATAACGAAATGTATCAATGGAAAGCTAATAAAATTGCGCTTCTATTGATACCCTTCATGATAAAAGTTGACTCGCAAAGTTTTAAATGGCGAAGAGTTGAAATGAAGTTCATGCATATTTCTTCAGTCTCGTAATGGCATTTTTTTTAGCGTGTTTTACTGTTTTTTATTTGATAATACTATAGAACAAACATTTACGAAGATTACAGTATATCATATATACTGATAAACCAGTCTATATGATAGTCCATAGACCGATATATCTCTTTGTCGGGCGGGGCAGGCGCTATGCAGCTTGCAATTTCAAAACATTGTCACTTGAACAGTCCAGGGGCTGGATGTTCGAACGTTCGTAACTTTCCGCCTCTAAGATCAGCTTAGAGTGTTCATAGCGGCCATCTTAGATCTTGGGCTACGAACACCACATAAATGTATTATCAAAGGATCGTCCGAAAGTTCTTAGCTCACGATGATGCGATCTTCAAGCTCGTTCCGTTCCGTTCCGACCATGAGGAATGGAACTCAGCTGACTGTCGCTTGGCCAATCAGAGGAAAGATTTCATCAACCTTTGAGATTGTTAGCCAATCATAATGCAGTTAGAATGTAAACAAATATAATGCCTGATGATGCCTCCCACTGATCTATATAACATGGATCGCGGAAGCCTGGCTCAGCACTGGTTCCAACTGTCCGCCATCTTGCCATAACCAAAACAAAGCCTTGTTTCTGCGGCTCGCGTTGCTGTCTGGTTGTGTTATCGCCTCGTCATGCCAAGCTGTGCTGCTATGTCCTGTACAAACAGACACCACACACACACACGCACCCACCACACACACACACACACGCACACACACACCCACCCACACACACACCCACCACACACCCACACCCACGACACACCCACACCCACACCCACACCCACACACACCCAGACACCCACACACACACCCACACCCACACACACACACACCATACACACACTCACACCCACTACCCACCCAGCCCATCCACTCTTAATCCATCTACCCACTTCAGTCATCCACCTACTAGTTAAAAAAATATATAGGTGGATATGGTATACTTTTTTTTATATAGGTAGATATAGATATAAGTATATTTTTTTATACTTGTTAACAATTAGTGGGGAACGGAAGCAGACCTGAGTGCGGTTATGATACAAATGTTCATAGCGCTTCCTAATAAGCGGTGCTTGTTCTAATGGAGATAGCTTTATTTTGCGGAAAAAAGAAAAGAAAAAAAAGTATACTTTGTGGTTAAAGTTAGGTTAGGTTTCATTACAACCTATAAGGTTAGGTTAGGTTTCATTAAAACCTTTAAGGTTAGGTTAGGTTTCATTAAAACCTATAAGGTTAGGTTAGGTTTCATTAAAACCTTTAAGGTTAGCTAGGTTAGGTTTCATTAAAACCTATAAGGTTAGGTTAGGTTTCATTAAAACCTATAAGGTTAGGTTAGGTTTCATTATTATTATTATTATTTTTTTTTTTTGGGGGGGGGGCGTTGCGCAAAATAAAACTATCTCCATTGCAACAAGCACCTATTGTAGGCCAAGAAAAAATAGTTGATGTCTCTGAAAACGACCGCGAAACTCTCGTCCATTATTACCAAAAGTTGTTTCGTAGTCTATCTGAAACCATAGTCGTTTCGTACACTCAGCTCAGAGTTGAACTTGACTACTAGAGTTACGAAACGACACCAGTATGTACGAAAATACTCAAAATCAGTGTACGAAACTAACTACCTTCAATTCAATATACCTAATTAAGAAAGGTTTTTTGATTAGGCCAAGGGTTTTTGATTCATTTAAACTTCCTGTAATCCCCGAGAGTAGCTTCTATGGACCACTGTGGCCCGCGCCGTACCCGTGGCCGCGGCGGTACGGGGCTGACGCCGTTATAGTGGACGAGAACTGTGCGTTCGCTCTTTAGGTCAGACACACACACACTCGGGGGCTAACACTGCACTCTTAGCCTCTCTCGCTTTACCACATACACCACACCTGTCACTACACACCTGTACGGCCTCGCAACACACCTGTCACTACACACCTGTACGGTCTCGCAAGACACCTGTCACTACACACCTGTACGGCCTCGCAAGACACCTGTCACTACACACCTGTACGGCCTCGCAACACACCTGTCACTATACACCTGTACGGCCTCGCAAGACACCTGTCACTACACACCTGTACGGCCTCGCAAGACACCTGTCACTACACACCTGTACGGCCTCGCAAGACACCTGTCACTACACACCTGTACGGCCTCGCAAGACACCTGTCACTACACTCCTGTACGGTCTCGCAACACACCTGTTGTCTGTGTATCACCGTAAATAAATGACTTGGAAGGTTCGACGATGCACTAGGTTGGAAGTTTAGTAGTAGTAGTAGGTGTTAATAGTAGTTGTAGGTGGTAATAGTAGTAGTCGGTGGTAATAGTAGTAGTAGTAGTAGGTGTTAATAGTAGTAGTAGGTGGTAATATAGGCTATCACATGCCAGCAGCCAACACCCAGCCACTGCCTGGGCCGGCCCATGTATTTGTTTTGGTGATGGCAAGATGGCGGCTGGTGGCTGGTGGCTGACTTCAGTATCTCGGCCACAGCTAGCCCAGATCCGCGATCCATGTTATATAGATCAGTGATGCCTCCCCAAGGGAAATATCTGAAGACTGATCGAAGACGTATGCTCACTAATAACCTCCTGGCGCGTCCCCACACAACAAATTACAAACTTATAACCTCAATATAACCTGAACTGGTAAAATGATATTTCTTTCCTGCCCTTAGGTCTCGCTAGGAGGTTATTGGTAGGGTTAGATAAGGTTATAATGAGGTTAGGTTAGTATTATTTTGTGGGGTCATTTAGGACTTTAGGTGGGGTAAGGGGATGTTAAAGGGGGTAACTCTCCCACTTTATAATTACGTTTTAGAGGTATCTGAAGGGATTTGTGAAGGTCTGGAGAGAAAAAAACACTAATAAGGGCGGGAAGGTATCCGGTCATTTCGCTTACATGCCATTTCGCCACACCATGGAGTAATTTCGCCCACAGGTCATTTCGCCCGCACTATGGAGTCTAAGAGCTAGGAGGTTAGGTTATATTTGTTTAGTGTGTAGAGAACCCCCCCAACCCCCCGCTAGGAGGTTAGGTTAGATTTGTTTAGGTTAGGTTAGGGTAGGTTAGATTTGCGTAGTAATTAGGTTAGATTTGGTTAGGTTAGGTTAGGTTAGATTTGGTTAGGTTAGGATAGGTTAGATTAGGTTAGGTTAGCTTAGGTTAGAGTTAGTTAGGTTAGGTTATCGGTGGGTCAAGCCCCCTGTTAGGGTAGGTTAATTTTGGTTAGGTTAGGTTTATTTTGGTTAGGCAATTTTCTCTAGATATAAGGCAATTACCTTAGATCTAGGGAATTTTACCCCCCCCCCCACCTACACAACTCTTTAATTACGTGTTTCCGACTCATAATTTGTTCCCCACCCGAAAACCCCGCATTTCCACAGGTCCCCAAACTTGTTTGGGGGAAGTGGGAGAGTATGGACAAACACTAGAAATTTACCGTCATTTCGCCCAAGGTTACTGGTGGTTCATTCCATTTCTGCCAGAGGAAGATATAGTTACATGACTCCGTGACATGGATCGTGTGGGCGAATTGACCTTAGAGTGGGCGAATTGACTCTTACATGTGGGCGAATTGACTCTTACATGTGGGCGAATTGACTCTTACATGTGGGCAAAATGTCTTGTGGGCGAATTGACGTGTGGGCGAAATGACCGGTAACCGGGCGGGAAAGGATTATAATTTTACCGTTTTAGCCAGTACGAATAATTATATATGAATTGAATGATTAATAGCTGCCACTTACACCCAATTAGTAAAATTTCGGTAGTGGGCTTTCAACGATTTCGAGGCCGAAACTTAGTTTTCCTGATCTACACGATGATGTAGGTAAGAAGCCTAGGACTTTTGAAAGCCCACTACCAAACTAATACCCACCCATTTTAGGGTGGGTATCATTAATATCAGGGCCGGGGGCGCGGTAATCGTGCCCCCGACCCGGTTTTTGATGGGGGGCCCGACCATGCAAACCCCTCCTATGCCGACGCAGGGAAGGGGTCTGCCTATGACGAGTGCGGGGCAAAGCCCTCGTAACCCCACTCAAAATAAAGTGGTAGGGCCCCTCCCCAAATTTTTTTCTTATGGGGGGGGCCGGGGCGGTGCAGGGGGCGGCCCCTCCCCGTCAATCACTCCGGGGATCAACCTGCGGGGGGGTTTTCGTGTGGGCCGGGGAAAACTTCTGACCTCTCAGACATCATCGACTACCTCTCATCGGCGATTCAGAGGTGAGGGGGATTAGGGGGACTCTCTGAACGGGGACGGGCAGGGGGCAGCAGGGGGGGTTACACCTACTACTGGTCCGGCGAACAATGGTCACCGTGACGGGGAGTAGCTATAGGCATCCCCCGCAAACTGCAGCCGTCGTTGTTGAGGTTATCCGGTGATGAGCGTAAATGGGGGTGGGATAAACCACTTGGGTTTCATTCTTTTGTTGAGTGTACGCTCCTACCGAGAGGGGAAAACTAAAGAAAGGAGAGTTTACGAAAAATCGACTCGTATTAACCAGTGCCCTCCCGGGCACCTCTTTGTCGGGGCGATTTCAATGCTACTACGGGCACTGTGAGAGATGGCTACGAGTTGGGGTTTTTGGGCCCCCATGGCCCCGGGTACCAAAACCCAACATTTTCTCTGTTTCTGAATTTGCAAGGTCCAAAAGGGTTTGAAAATTGCGGGTTCTTTTTTCAAGCCAAGCTGCACCGCGGCCCTGGTTAGTAATGCCGGGGGGGTACTAAGGAATCGCTACATCCTGTTAGTACCGTTGGGGGGACCCCCCGAACTGCAGGGTTTTTACCGGAGTGCTGAGTTCTTTGGAACAGATCACAGACTTGTTGTTGTACATTTAAAGGGTTCTGTCAAGCCAGAAAAATTCAGAGGTACCATACTGGTTTCATCTTGAAAAACTAAAGGGACTTGACATGTATTCATGAATGCGGTGGCAGTCTAAAATCGTTTGATGTGCTGGGTGTCTCGGGACTGCAAAACTGTGGGTACCTTCAAACGTGAAACTCTACAGGCTGCCAGGGTGTTTTGGGGAGCGCCCGGGGTCAGGGGGGTTTTGTCTCGCGGAACGCTGGAGAAATCGAGGGAGTCGCGCTGCCAGGCTGCGGGAAACCCGGGGCCAGCACAGGGCTCCCCACCCCGGATAGAACCCTCCTGAGGAGAGACAAGGAGAGGATGTCGGGAGCCTCGCTGAGGTGTCAGGGTTTTTGAAGCTAATGACCTCCACCCGCCTACCGACCCTGAAGAAGCTCCGTTCCAAGTCCCCTTCTGGGCGAGTGCTATTCAAACACAATGGGCCCCTCGTGCGGACATGGATGGGCAGTGGCTCTTTTGGGCTGATCTTTGGGCAGTTTTTCACGGGGGACCTCCAATGAGCACTTTACCCACTGGGGTTTCAGGCATGGGGTGCCGATCCTCCCTTGACGAAACCGAAAACCCCCTCTTTTACGAAATTAAGAGGCTTACAAAATTGAAGGGGAAAGGCACTGGGGTTTTTAATATCATGCGGAGCTCCTCAAAACTGGGGGGGAGGCCCCTGATCCCCGGGTTGCATGCTGTCCTGACTGCCGGTGGCATCAGGGACCATTCCTCCTGACTGGAAAAAGGGGGGGGTGGTCTCCCCTTTTGGAAAGGGGAAAAGGGGACCCCAGGACGCAAAATTCCCCCGGTATTCCTGCTCAGCGTACCAGGCAAAGGGGCTTGCCCATCTATTGCTGATACGAATTCGCATCATCTATTGGGGAAGCATCAGAACCTCATCATCTGGGGTTTACGCCCGGAAATCACAAGGACCGTATCCTAGCGTTTGTGTCCTGGGGGAAGCCGACGTAGTTCGACAGGGGATGCTTTTCAGCCTATGTTATCTCAAAAGGCGTTTTCTCAGTGCATGGAGTCACTCGGGATCTTCTGCGACTTTGAGGGATTCCTGCAAGGGGTATTGGTTTGATAAATGGTCTGTATTCTGGTGAGAGTGCTGTGGTGTGGGGGAGGGATCCAGCTTCTTTTCCCGTGAAACAGGGGTGAGGGAAAGGGGCGTCTTGCCCCCTCACTTTCAACGCTTGTATGGATGGGTATTGGACAAAATTGTAGATCAAGTGATTTTGGGCTCCGTCGGCAAACCAAGATCACTGTCTTGTTTTTGCGATGATCAGTAATCTTTGCTGGTCGCGGAGGTCCTGGGGATGGCTCTCAGGCGCTGCACGAGGGGGCAAAGCCTTTGGGGCTTGCGTCTCCTGCTCAAAACCAAGGTCCCAGGTGTTTTTTGGGGACTTACTAGATGAAACTCAGTCTGTTCATGGTGTGGGGGGACTTGAGATCTTGGAAAGTTTTACATACCTTGGTACGCAGTCCATAAGACGGGGGTCACGTCAAGAAGCCCTTTCGGGAATTGGCATGCCCACGGTGTTAGGCTCGCTAAACGGGGGTTTTGGGGGTTATCGGTACCCGTGCAGGAGCAAAAATCCGGATCTTCAGTCGCTTGGATCCCCGTCTTACTCTATGGTTGTGGGGAAGGAACTAAAAGTGATTGAAAAGCGAAACATGCCCTTTTTTTTAAAAAGTGTCTTCGCAGAAACATGGGGTTTGGGATGATACGTGTCAAAACAGCGATGCACCGTGAACTGAATCGAGGCCCATTCCTGCATAGTCTCACGCCAACTTCTGCTTATGGGGATTTGGACCTACCCTAAAAAGACCTTCCCCTCGGTCGTATCTGAAGAGACAACCGGCGTGGGGGAGGCCCAAAGGGGGGGGCCCCCCAAGGCTCGTGGCTGGGGCAATTGATGTTTTTTGTCGAAGCTCCTTGCATGGGAAAGGGGCCTGCCCTGGGAACTCGCGCGGGTGACCCCGGGGTGGCGTCGTAGGGTGGCGAGGCGACGCGCCCCCCGGGGGGTATGCCCCCAAAGTTGATTGATTTTCATTAATGGGAACATTATCCAAATAAATAAAAATACCTGGAACTGTCGCCATAGGAAATTTTCGCCGACGTTCCATTTTTTCGTCAACGAGTGTTCCCATTTTACCCGTGTTTCTGAATTAGGGGTTAAAAACCACCAAAAGCCTGAACAGTTGGTTTTTGGGTTGGCCAGTTGACTATATGTCTATAGGTTGGTTGTGATTGAGGGGGGGGATTTTGCCCCCCTCAGCACCACATAAACCCACTTTACATTCACAGTAATGGGTTGGTTTTAAAAGAAAGCCCGCATTCTAGTGATTTTATGGCTTTAACCCCCCACATTTCATGGTCTGAACTTCTAGAATAACATCTCAACCCCAGCTTCCATATTGAACCATTTCATTAAATATTTTTCGCTCCACATAATCTCTTAGATTTTGGAGTAGAGTGTACCTCCCTTTTCTCAGACATCCTTGCCCACAATCAACATTTTTTACCCTCTAATATCTTTTAGGTAAATAGCATTTTCAACCAATACTCCCATTGCCCAAATACTTACCTTCAAGTGTACCCCCTTTTCTAGCACCTTGCCCCCAAATTTCACATTCCTTATCCTTAATCCCTTTTTTAGGTAATATGCAGTTTAAAACAATACTCCCCTTGACCAATACTCTACCTTTAAAGTGTAACCTACGTATCTTCTCGGGGACATTTTCCAACCAACACAATTCCTTATCCTCTACACACTCTTAGGTAAATATGCAGTTTCAACTAATACTCCCTTTTGACCAATACTCTTCTGACATAACTGGGGGGGCTACGCCCCCCAAGACCCCCTGCTAGTTACTAATCTAACCCGGGCATTGATTACGTAACCTAACCTCACTGGGGGGGGGGGGTTTGGCCCCCAGATCCCCATGTGTTATTTTTTCATTTCCGACAGCTTTTGTGTGGGTTAGAAATACTCCTTATAATAAGAACGAAACGTTCAGGATACTTAAAACCACCGATTGGTTGTGTTGTATTGTATTGGTCTAAACTGCACTTAATAATATCTTTATGTATTTCACTTTTCCACCTACAGTATACATGCATTCCACGCACTTGTACACCGGTGCTTGAATGTCTCTTATCTTTGCCTCTCCGTAGCATTGATGAGAGGAGGATGCAGTCAGTTCGTACACAAGTTGTTTCGTACACCAATAGATTCGATCATTCGTAGACCTAAAAGTTGTTTCGTAGTCTATATGAAACTATAGTCGTTTCGTACACTCAGCTTAGAGCTTAATTTGATGACTAGAGTTACGAAACGACACACCAGGTATGTACGAAAAAACTCAAAATCAGTGTACGAAACAACTAACAAAACCTGGGTACGAAACAACTTGTGTACGAAACTCCCTGTATTGCTAGTCCATCCGTATCCTTCACTTGACTCATTCTCTCCATCTCATCCTTGTCTCCTATTCTCCTCCTTCACTTCCCGCATCTTCCTCTCCCATATCATCTTCTCTATACACTTCTAGCACAAGACACATTTCTTTTTATTGCACTTCATCATTCCAGTCACCTATAGGCATTCGGCAGCCTACCATTCATTGCACCCTTTATTTTAATTCACATTCCCCCTACAGCGTCCTGACCAACCATAAACAACTCAACATGAAATAAACAACTAATAACATAACTTTATATGGCTTGTATATTAGAAAAACCTTCATCATGCGACCCTACGAACAGTGTGCGAGTGCTCTTCAGCAACCTTAGCACTACGGTGGAAAAACGAACAAATATGGCGGATGGATGTTCTCAAAGATCGTTTGAAAATACCTCTAAACGCGTTACGAACGTTCCAAGATTAATCTAAGTGCAAAGATGATCTTAGAGACGCGTTACGAACGTTCGAACATCCGGCCCCTGAGATATTGTTGTCTATGCCAATACCTAAAGCCCCGTCCACACTACCACTCACCACCGTCGGCGCTTGCCGTCGGTGCTTACCGACGGGAAGCGCCGTTGCCAGGGTTGTGTCCACACGAACGGTTTTGTTCGGCGGTCAGCGCGCTTCCTGATTTCAAAGTGAGTCATGTTTTCTGCATATCGTGTACTCTCACTCGAGATTATGAAATAACCACAGGAGGTTTAGAAAAACTGACCCAACTATCATCTTCATGACACATTTCTGCATAAGAACATAAGAACATAAGAAAATAAGGAAGCTACAAGAGGCCGCGAGGCCTACACGTGGTAGTTCCTGTCACCTAACACTACCTACATCCACCTTTCATCCCCATCCATGAACCTATCCAGCTCTCCTTTAAAGCTCCCCAATGACTCAGCACTAACTACCTGTCTACTGAGACCATTCCATTCATTGACCACCCTATTTGTGAACCAGTTTTTCCCTATTTCCTTTCTAAATCTACGCTTTTCCAGCTTGAATCCGTTACTTCTTGTTCTACCCTGGTTAAAAGCCGTAAGACCTTTTCCTACCTCTCCTTTATTAAATCCCTTTATCCACTTAAAAACTTCTATCAGATCGCCCCTTACTCTGCGTCTCTCGAGTGAGTGTAATTTTAATAACTTCAATCTCCTCTCATAATAAAGTTACGCATCCCTTGGATCATTTGGTCATCCTTCTCTGCACTTTTCTAAACAACACTATATCCACCTGGAAATGGAGACCAAACTTTAACTGCATAGTCTAGGTGAAAGGGTTGACTAGAGCCAGATAAAGCTTTAGAATAAAATTCCGCACTTTACTTTTAACACTTCTGGTAATGAATCCTAATACTCTATTAGCTCTTTCTGGCCTCAATACATGTTCCTAGGTCGGAGGTTGGGCTCACCCTCACTCCAAGATCTTTTACCTTCTGATCTTTTCAGCGATAAAATTGCTTATGGTGTATCTATTACCAGGGTTTTCCTACCAAAATTCTAACGCTACATTTATCAATATTAAATTCCATCTGCCTCTGACTGCCCACTCGTTAAGTTTATCTAAGTCTCCCTGCAATATGTTTACGTCAGACTGTGATCCAATAATCCTACCTAAAATTAGTATCATCAGCAAACTTGCTGATATCACTGCTAATCCCCCCTATCCAAGTCGTTGATGTAAATCAAAAATAGAATGGGCCCAAACAGACCCTGTGGAACTCCCCTTGTCACCAGTCCCATTCAGATTTTGGGGAACCCTTAATTTAACCCTTGTGCAAAAGTNGTTCCAAGATTATCAAAGTGCAAGATGATCTTAGGAGCGTTACGAACGTTCAAACACCCGGGCCCCTGAGATATTGTTGTCTATCCAATACTAAGCCCCGTCACACTCCACTCACACCGTCGGCGTTTGCCGTCGGTGCTTACCGACGGGAAGCGCCGTTGCCAGGGTTGTGTCCACACGAAGGGTTTTTGTTCGGGGTCAGCGCGTTTTCCTGATTTCAAAGTGATCATGTTTTCTGCATATCGTGTACTCTCACTCGAGATTATGAATAACCACAGGAGTTTAGAAAAACTGACCCAACTATCATTTTCATGACACATTTCTGCATAAAAAACATAAGAACATAAAAAAATAAGAAGCTACAAGAGGCCGCGAGGCCTACACGTGGTAGTTCCTGTCACCTAACACTACCTACATCCACCTTTCATCCCCATCCTGAACCTATCCAGCTCTCCTTTAAAGCTCCCCATGACTCAGCACTAACTACCTGTCTACTGAGCCCATTCCATTCATTGCCCAAACCCTATTTGTGAACCAGTTTTTCCCTTTTTCCCTTTTCTAAATCAAACGCTTTTCCAGCTTGAATCCGTTTACTTTTGTTCTACCCGGGTTAAAAGCCGTAAGACCTTTTCCTACCCTCTCCTTTATTAAATCCCTTTATCCACTTAAAAACTTCTATCAGATCGCCCCTTACTCTGCGTCTCTCGAGTGAGTGAAATTTTTTAATAACTTCAATCTCCTCTCATAACTAAAGTTACGCATCCCTTGTATCTTTTTGGTCATCCTTCTCTGCACTTTTTCTAACAACACTATATCCACCCTGAAATTTATGGAGACCAAAACTGACCTGCATAGTCTAGGTGAGGCTTGACTAGAGCCAGATAAAGCTTTAGAATAACTTCCGCACTTCTACTTTTAACACTTCTGGTAATAAATCTAATACTCTATTAGCTCTATTTCTGGCCTCAATACATTGTTTCCTAGGGTCGGGGGTCTGGGCTCACCCTCACTCCAAGATCTTTTTCACCTTCTGATCTTTTCAGCGATACATTGCTTATGGTGTATCTATTACCAGGGTTTTTTCCTACCAACTTCTAACGCTACATTTATCAATTTTAAATTCCATCTGCCATCTGACTGCCCACTCGTTAAGTTTATCTAAGTCTCCCTGCAATAGTTTACGGTCAGACTGTGATCCAATAATCCTACCTAACTTAGTATCATCAGCAAACTTGCTGATTCACTGCTAATCCCACTATCCAAGTCGTTGATGTAAATCAAAATAGTAATGGGCCCAAAAACAGACCCTTGTGGAACTCCACTTGTCAACCAGTCCCCATTCAGATTTGGAACCATTAATTGAAACCCCTTTGTTGCCTTTACTTAGCCAAGCTCTGACCCAATGAAGAACCTTCCCATCTATACCATGAGCCCTAACCTTATTTAAGAGTCGCTCCTGTGGTACTTTGTCAAATGCCTTACAAAAGTCCAGATATATTATATAAATAATCCTTATCATTATCTGCCGTCTCATAAACTTTCCTATAAAACTCAAAAATTGGTGAGACATGACCTACCCTTGGTAAACCATGTTGTGAATCATTGATCAAACTATTTTATCTAAGTGCTCTGAAATGTTTTTTGCAATAATAGATTCCAATAATTTACCCACCATGATGTTAGACTTACGGGTCGATAATTTGACTTTAGTCCTCTGTCCCCCTTCTTAAATATGGGAACAAACATTTCCTTTTCCCCACAATAATGGCACATCGCCTATCTCAACCGTTTTTCCTAAAAATGTGCACTAACGACTCACTAACAACCTCCTTGCATTCCTTTAATACCCTGGGATACACTTCATCGGGTCCTGGCGATTTAATTGTTTTCATTTTTTCTATACCCTCCTCCACCATTTCCCTAGTTATCACAAATACTTTGAGTTTCTCCTCATCGCTTCCTTTGAACATCTGTTCAGTATCAGGTATCGTTTGTGTATCCTCCTCCGTAAAAACCTTAAGAAATAATCATTTAGACTCCTACACATAACCTCATCCGTATTTAAGACCTCACCCCGTCCTGAACCCTTTAACGGCCCAACTAATTCCCTTGTCTTTGTTTTATAAACCTGATAGAACCCCTTTGGGTTCCTGTTCACTGTTCTGCTACTTTAATCTCATAATTGTTCTTAGCAACTCGAGTTAATTTCTTCACTGTCCTCGCCATCAAAAGTTTATACTGTTCTTTGTTTTACCAATCCTGCCTTGAACCTTAAATAAATGTTTCTTTTTATTCCAATGTTGTGTTTTAACTTGGTGGTCATCCATTTTTGGGTCACTCTTTCTGGGCCTTATTTCCCCATAAGGAATATTTCTTTTCTGTCCGTCAATTATATTCCTTACAAATGAGGTATAATCCTCCTCAGCTCCGACCTCACTTCCCCTTCTAACCTCTCTAATTACCTTTCCCCAGCCTGACCTCACTTCCCTGTCTAACCCGCTCTAAATTTTCTCCTCAGCCTCGACCCCACTACCCTATCTGACCGCGCCAATTACCTCCAGGTGCCTTCCTAATCCTTCATATTTGCCCTTTTCCCGCTGTCATCGCCCTGTCCTGGGAAACTTTTTGCTCCTCCATCCCACACCTCTTATTAATAACCTCCAGGTGTCTTCTTAATCCCGCATAATTGGCCTTTCTTGAAATTAGGGATTCGATGCCCATTGCCACTTAATTTTCCAACTTCCCATTTTAACTAAATCTGATCTCATAAAGGGCGCTATTATCTAAAATTTCCCCCCCAAACCCCCACATTTGTAACTAAAACGTCTCTATTTGTCAGCAATAGATCTAGAATATTATCTCCTCTAGTAGGCCCTTGATTGCTTGACTTAGGAAGTTATCCTGGATTATATTTAACAATGCATCTGCCCTCGCTGTCACCTATGATTAAATCCCAGTCTATATTCCTAAGATTAAATCTCCCACCACGCAAATCGATTATATCTGCAGGCCTTGTTTATTTCTTCCCATATAGGAGCTGAATCCTCTTTACATAAGTTTGGAGGCCTATACATACACCCAAAAAAACCCTTTTCTCAGTTCCCTCCCTAACCCCTACCCATATAGACTCTATGCTGTCATCTGTTTTTATAACATTGTTAACACAACACTGCAAAGCATCTCTTGCATAAAACGCAATCCTCCTCCTCGTTGCCTACTCTGTCCTTGTGAAATAACTTATACCCAGCTATCTCGACTTCCGGATCGAATACCTTTCCTGACATATCCAACCATGTTTCTGTTAATGCTATTATATCAAAATCCTCTACACTATTTATTCCTCTCAGGAAATCTATCTCTTTTGAAATACTCCTACAGTTTGTATAGTAAGCAACTCCTCTTATTTTTGTCAATTTTCCCTTTATCTTTAACTAAACCCCTCCTCTCTCTCTTCTTATGAATCACTTTAGTTCCCTGCCTTCTGTAACTCCTCCTAGTGTCGCAAGTTTCTTTTACCCCAACCCCCGTGTCTAAACCCCGGTTCTCTATCTTAAAAAAGCCTGCAGTGCATCTACCTCCCTTTCAAGGGATTCAGACAAGATCTAAACATATCATAAGCAAGAAAAATATACGAAAACCTTTTTGTGTATTCTAAAAAATATAGCAAAAAGAAATAGTGTAGAAACATTTTTCTCACTTTTTTGTCTTCAACTCGCTGCAATTTCCCGACCATTTCTCCCATTTAATTTTTGATCACATACTCGTTATCAGATGACTTTCTTGGTTCTGATGGTATACGGTACATTGCAATGCAAAAAATATCTAGATAGTGAAAACTGCCGATAACTTGAAGCATGTGTTTGGCGCTGACCCGTGAGTGACGGGCATGCCCGCCCAATATTAAACCTGCTGAATGTTGGCGGGCAGCGCCGACGGTTAAATTTTGCTCGTCGGCATAGTGTCCACACTGCCACTTTTGAGTGACGAACACTGTTCGACGGCAAGCGCCGACGGTGGTGAGTGGTAGTGTGGACGGGGCTTGAAGCCCCGTCCACACTACCACTCACCACCGTCGGCGCTTGCCGTCGAACAGTGTTCGTCACTCAAAAGTGGCAGTGTGGACAGGATGCCGACGAGCAAAATTTAACCGTCGGCGCTGCCCGCCAACATTCAGCAGGTTTAATATTGGGCGGGCATGCCCGTCACTCACGGGTCAGCGCCGAACATATGCTTCAAGTTATCGGCAGTTTTCACCATCTAGATATTTTTGTATTGCTATGTACCGTATACCATCAGCACCAAGAAAGTCAGCTGATTACGAATATGTGATAAAAAATTAAATGGGAGAAATAGTTGAGAAATTGCAGCGAGTTGAAGACAAAAAAGTGAGAAAAATGTGTGGACACAACACTGGCATCGGCGCTTGCCGTCGGCGCTTGCCGACGGCAAGCGCCGACGTTGGTGAGTGGTAGTGTGGACGGGGCTTAAGGCGTTGGAGGTGTAAAGCCCCGTCCACACTACCACTCACCACCGTCGGTGCTTGCCGTCGGTGCTTGCCGACGGGAAGCGCCGTTGCCAGGGTTGTGTCCACACGAACGGTTTTGTTCGGCGGTCAGCGCGCTTCCTGATTTCAAAGTGAGAGTCATGTTTTCTGCATATCGTGTACTCTCACTCGAGATTATGAAATAACCACAGGAGGTTTAGAAAAACTGACCCAACTATCATCTTCATGACACATTTCTGCATATCACAAGCAAGAAAAATATACGAAAACCTTTTTGTGTATTCTAAAAAATATAGCAAAAAGAAATAGTGTATAAACATTTTTCTCACTTTTTTGTCTTCAACTCGCTGCAATTTCCCGACCATTTCTCCCATTTAATTTTTGATCACATATTCGTAATCAGCTGACTTTCTTGGTTCTGATGGTATACGGTACATAGCAATGCAAAAATATCTAGATGGTGAAAACTGCCGATAACTTGAAGCATGTGTTTGGCGCTGACCCGTGAGTGACGGGCATGCCCGCCCAATATTAAACCTGCTGAATGTTGGCGGGCAGCGCCGACGGTTAAATTTTGCTCGTCGGCATCGTGTCCACACTGCCACTTTTGAGTGACGAACACTGCTCGACGGCAAGCGCCGACGGTGGTGAGTGGTAGTGTGGACGGGGCTTAAGGCAAGGAAAAGGCGCCTGAATGGGGGCGTTTTGGTTAAGGAAAAAAGTACTACATACCGCCAAAATTTTAAGGCGTATTTTGTGGCGGCCAATTTTGTGGATTATTATACTCTTTTAAGCTCCGCCCCTGCTTGCCATCACAAAATACGATTGTAGCGTTGCCAACGCACTTTCTAGATGTTGCCGGGAGTAAAAGTGTCGTACACTTCATTACCTCTTAATTACCGAGGCTCAAGGAATATCGTTAAAGTTGACATTATTGAAGGCACAGCAAAGAGTAGTAGCGTGATTGTCTGTATTACACATCAATATCTAATTGTTTTGAGCTCCTAGAATGGCCTAGCATTGTTTTCTGTGGCAGAGCTGATCGCTGTGGCAGAGCTGAACCAGTGAGAAAATGTTCGAATTCATGGCCTGCGATAGGGGTTCTAAAAGACTCTCTTTTGTGTGAAATGACATATATACCAAATATATTACATTTCTATTGCAATTGTAATATCACTCATGAATATATTTAAGTATTTGATTAATAATAGTACAAACATACAACATTTTGCCGACTAGCCACAAACATCAACAAACATTCGGACGGTATGTTATCCCATGCCGAGGATGCGAATAAGATTTCAGATGTCGCTGCATGATTCATGAGCTCCTATTTCCCCTATGTAGCTGTATACATGCCATCAAAGTATCATAACTACGCCTAATTGAAAGCATATTATTTGCATATGAGCTTTATGTTATTGAATACTGAATGAGATGAGAATTAATGGAAAACATAAACATTTACGGGGCGATGTCATAAAAATGAATGCATGCGCGCGCTCTGATTCGCCAGGATCTTGAAGGCCCCCCACCCCACAACCAAATGAGTAGTTTATTTTTCCGAAGAAAAATAAGATTTACTGCCGAGAGTGTATCTTTGTCGTGCACTCAAAGAGTAAAAAAAAAGGGGGCGGAGCTTAAAAATGTATAATTCTGCTTCTGAACTGTCGCCACAAAATACGCCTTTAAAGGCCTCTTCCATTTGCGACATTTTAAGAACATTCACGGAACCCAAGAGTTCAGGCGTTCCATTTGCGCACGAAACCTGGGGCCGAGGCAAGCGCGTACCCAGCAAACCCTTGTCATGACGGGCCGGCCATCAAATTAGTGCCGGCAATCACAAACGGGATATTGGGGATTGAATCGGCAAACCGTAATGAAGTTATCGGCCTGGCTGCGGACCGACAACTGTGCGTACATGTTTGCACCCCCCGGGGCCCGTGTCGGTTACGTTACGTTTCTGTGTCAGATCTGTGTCGGCAAACCGTAACCAAACTATTGCCACTACTGAGCCACAAACGGGCCACTAGCATCTATATCGTGCCATAAGCGGGCCAACACAGCAACTGCAATCGTGCCACAAGCAAGCCGATTTAGCATCAAATAGTGGCCATAAGCGGGGCCCACACAGCAACTGAATCGTGCCACAAGCAGGCCGATTTAGCATCCAAATAGTGCCACAAGCGGCCGACTTTAGCATTTGAATAGTGCCACAAGCAGGGCCCACTTACATTTGAATAGTGCCACAAGTGGGCCAATAAGCAAATGAATCGCTTTACCGTTCCTAATGCCGGTGTAGCACGCCGACTAGTTACCCTGCACGACTGCGCACGCACGACAATGAATCACACAAAAAAACAAATTTATCACGCCTCCTGGACCAGAACATTATCGTCAATTCGCTTTTAATTTTACCCTACAAATTTCCCTACCAACCTTAACTCCAAAACC
>JACEEZ010014880.1:0-22272 GCA_016584305.1 Chionoecetes opilio
CCACATGGCCTCCCCCCTTTTGGGGCCCTGGAGGGAGGAGCACTTGGCTTGGTAGCAGTGTTTGCCCAACATGCCTCCTGGTAGCCGCCCTTACATGTCCCGAGCCCCTTGGGCGGGATCAGCTGCACGTTGTTCTTCTTCGCGAAGAGTTCTTCCGGGCCTTGTCAATGTCCTTGCACCTGCTAGCTCTGTCATAGAGCATATGACGAACCTCTCGATGGTGTGCATGACATCGTCTGGTGTGCCACTTGGTGCAGAGGATAGCTTCAGCAGTGCGTCTGTAAGTGCTGGCAGAATGGTCCAGTTTGTCAGGCAGTCTTCTTACCATGTCCAGCAAAGCTAGATACAGTGTCACACCCCAGTCGAGCATGAAACATAGGGAGTGTCTGTGCCTTCTCTGGTCCTAGGCCAGCTGCTATTTCGTGGGCTGCCAGGTACCGAAAACTTTTCCCAGTGCCATATGCTAGCCACAGTTCATTTCTGGTTGCAATCGCTGGGCCACTGATACAGCCAACCCCACGACACGGTGTCAACTGTTTTGGGCAGTATCTTGTGGTGACCATGGTTGGCTGCATGGATGCATGCACCAACATTCGAGTGTCAGCTTCTTCGTGGTTGCATGGGGCGAGCAAGGCCAGGTCTTGCAGCGGTGGCTTGCTCGGGAACTGTATCTCTATCAGTGAAAACCCAAACTGCTTGTCATCCTGGTCAAACCACTTGAAGATAGCTTCTGATAGGAACTTGAACGCTCGGTCTTGTCGGTGTCCACTCGGAGGAAAGTTCCTGCCATTTTCCAGGTATAACTGCTCCCTCCGACCACGCGTCTAGCACTCCTTTTCCACGCTTTGATCTTGCACTGCCTTTCAGTGATCAGCAATGTAGCGTCCCAGAAAAGGGTCCAGGCGTGACCAGTCTGAAGCTTTGTTGAACAGGTACGGTATGAAGACATCCTGGGCATAGTCATCAAAGTTCTTGCCTACCGCGCTTCAGCATCTGGAAAATGACTGCCCCATCAAGAACTAGGCAGGTGGTACAGGAGCCTCTGATTGGGCTTTGGAGAACTCTTCAAAGCATTTGAGGAGATCACTCTTCGTACCTAGACGGAGACTTTCTCCATGGGAGAGAGCTGGAGGAAAACGCTTGATTCTCATGACGAAAGAACTCTTCAAGGTTTCCATCCCTCGTCTGGCAACCAATGTAGAGCCGGGGAGAAAAGTGCCACGTCGTTCCTGAGAGAGGCCAGCTGCTGTTTCCCTTTGCTCACACTTCTCGGGGTGAAGTGTTTGACCCTTCACTGGTAGGGTGCCAATAAAAAACAAGTTGGATTTTTTGAAGGGCCCCTTTAGTGGATACTGTGGGGTGGTGAGAAAACAACGTGTGTAAAATTTGAGGGGCAATCGAAGTATTTAAGGGGGCGCAGTCGATTGATTGCTCCCCCTATAGACTCCGATGGGGACTACAAGGAAGGACATCGTCTCTGGGGTGTTTGTTGGCAATATTGAAGCCTTTTGAGACCTCCCTTTCCCCAGCGGGGCTGCTGGTCCCCCTCGCTCTTCAAAGCGAGTATTAGCCCCCCCAGGGCGGGGGTATCATGGTTGCCCAAGCCACTCATTGTCTTCCGCTTGGCCGGGGAAGGGAAGCCTTCGATGTTCCTAGCTGTTGTCGACGGTGCCTCTCGACGACCTGCAAGAGGAATTGGCGCTGATCCTCGTTCTTCGTCAGGCTGAGGTTGAAGGACTGGAACCAGCACCACCCCTCGCTCCGCCGTGTCGTTGGTGACGTGTAGGCTCGCGACGCCTGAACGCCGCGACAAACCCCCGTGTCACTGGGCCACTCCTCCGGGCTCCTTCGAGAGGAACGCCCTCTCCGCTCTACGGCGTCGAGGAGGCGCCGGACGCCTGGCTTTCGAACGACTCTAGCGTTGGACGAGGCGAGGCGGGCGTCGAGAGGATGATGCGCTTCGGCGGTTCCTGGGATCCTTCTTCCCGCTGCTCGCTTCCGCCAGCGCCTTTTTTCTGGGGCGGTTGGCAAGCGGTGGTCGAAGAGAGCCTGGCGACCAGTGGCTCGCTCAGGTACCAGAAGTGCCGGGAAAGGTCTTCACGCAGGGCCTTGCCGATCTCAGCGTCGTGGAATTCACGGAGGTCGGCGGCCAGTTTTCAAGTCATTCGCCGGCGCGAAGGCGGCCACGGGCGCCTCGAACCAGCGGGTCACGTAGACCTCAAGCGACGAAGAGGTGAACCGGCGGAGGCTGGACAGCTCGACGGCAAACAGAGCTCCCCCCAGTTGGGCGGCGAACAGCGTAATCTTCGCCGCGTAGATGGCACGCGCCATCCAGCGCACGCGCGTGCTTGGCGCCCGGTTCGCCGGAACTTCACCTTCGGGACGTCGCTCTCGCCACCCAGCAGACGATGAAGAGCTCCAGCATCTCCCTTGTAGTCGTCCCGCCGGGTGGCTGGTGTTGAACAGCGCGGCCCACTCCTGTAGAAGTGTGTCCCGCTTGTTCAGGAGGGTGGGCGGCAGCTCGTCGGGCGTTGGTGGGTCCGGGTGGCTCTGGTCGATGAAAGCCCACCGTTCCTTGAATCGGTTGAAGACGCCCATGTCAGGGCCCGACGACGGCTCCATGCGATAGAGAACGCCTTCTCCAGCACCACTCGTGTACATGGTGCCGGCAGGCGAGGCTTAGCAGACGCCCGACCAAGCTTCTGCTCCAGCAGGGTGCAGGCACCGCGAGGGCTCCAGGGGTTTTGGGGCCGGTCGTACGAACGACATAGCCCCCACACGCTCTGTGAGCCCCCAGTCGTCGAGCGCTTCAGCCATGGCGCTCGCCATCGCCTCTCCAGTCCCACTTGCCAGCTTGGGAACGCCGATGAGCTTCTGGACGCTGTCGCCGGAGACGAGGATAGCCAGCCGATCCCCCGCGTACCGTCGTAATCCGGCAGGATCTCCCCTACCAGTGAACGGTAAGAGGCGTGTCAGGGACGAAGGCTGTCTTGACTTCCACGGCCAGGTGGGACCGGGAGCCGGCGCGAGCCTGCCGGGTGCTCTCGGCATTCAGGATCAGCTCCTGAGGATTGTGGCCGAGGCTACTGGTGGTCGCCGCGACGATGCGGAGCGCTCTGCGGTCGCTCACCCCGGTCCTGTCGAGGGCGCTCGCTAACTCCTGGGAGAGCACAACCTGTGACCCCCGCGCTCGTCGCTTCGGAGGGCTTGCACCAGTCAGCTCAGCGGTAGCAGCCGCCCCGCCGCGTGCCGGACTGGACTCAATCGAGGAGGAGGACGCGAGCACCGCGCGTTCGTCCAGCTGCAACGTCGAGGCTTCTCGTGATCGCTTCTCTGCCGCCACTGTCATCTCCCGGCGCTGAAATCGGCGCTCCAGCACCCTGTCAGCTCCCTGCATGATCCCTCGGCGACCCTTCTCGCGTTGCGCCGCTAGGAACTCGCGATCAGCCGGGATCGTCATCAGGGTCATCGCGTCGGCGTGGGCGACGTCGAAGAGGTTGCAGAGGGCTTCTTGAAACTCTTCCTCCTTCGTCTTGTTCATCGCTCTTCCCTTGCTCTTCACGAGCGCCTTCCAGTCCTTGAACAAGACCTTCACCTTGCGAACGGCACTTTTTGCCCTCATCGTTTTGGGGTCCTCGCGGTCTCCCAGAAAACCCTTTGCACCACTTGGACAGTGGCCGGCGCTGGTGGCGACGGTTTTCTTTTCCCGTTGTGGAAGTAGAAAGCCCGCTTGAGCACGTCGCCACGAGAGGGGAGTTTGGCTCCGAGGATGGGGTCGGGGGTTTGGCTGTCCCACCAGCCAAACAGTCGTAGCTGCGCGTGAATGAGCCATTCTGAAAAAGAAATGGGTGATTTAGAACCCTAGCCTTTCAGACTTCGGTACAGGTATGATTATACCTGTACCGAAGTCTGAAAGGCTAGGGTTCTAACCACCCATTTCTATATACACATTTCACATAGTACACATAGTACAGGTTCAATTCACTTGCGCCACCTCTAAATATAAACCGTTTGCTTCAAATTTTGCATGAGAGGTTTTCTCATTACTGCACAGTATCCCCCTAAGGGCCGTTCAAAAAAATCAAGTTTTTTAAAATTTTCCCATATGCCTATTGGCACCAGCTTTTTTCCGACGCATTGCATCATCAAATTTCTTCGTCCTTTCCACTAGGCAGTTCTGGTGAAAGCCTGAAACTGCTCTTGGCCAAACCTCTTCACATTCCTGACAGTCTCAAATGCAGCAAGATCTGCAATTAACTTTGTGTCAAGGACAATCAGATCCATGCTCTCTTCCACAAAGGGTTGCCAAGCTCTTCATGACGCTGACAAGGGCGCGGACATCCTTGGCGAAAGAGATCTTGCACACTTGGTGTCTGGTCTGATACGTGTGTCCTCTCGCCTCCCCCATTTGTTGATGGCCATCTTGGGAAACTCTTCTAGGGCCCTGGCAACTTCTGGCCTGGCAATCATCCAACGCCACAGGGCAGTTTGGGTTGTCAGTGAGGCCGACTGCTCCACCATCCCCTTTGATGCATGCATTATTTTGTTCATGCGCCTGGTCAATTGGGATCGAAGAGACAACGTTCTTCGTCTTCCGTAAGTGAAGTTGCCAGCCCTAAATTCTTTTTGTCTACATCTGGGTGCTTCTATTTACATGGATCTTCGGTACACTAAGGGTTTGTAAATTTATAGTAACCGCTAGCGGCCATTTTAAAAAATGGCTGCCACAGCCATCAGGGGCTGAATTTGACATGGCCCAATATCCAAATCTGTTTCATAATAGATAGTCTACTAGTGTCCCAATTCCGGTGCTTTCCTCACAACATGCACAATTGTTATGGTAATTTAGCTTAGGCGCCGTACTATATCACATGTTTTTTTGATGTCATCTACTGCTAGGCTTTTGTGTCTAGATTCTAATAGAAAACAATTTTCAAGCTAAATGATGCTTTGGCTATTGCCTGTTTGACAGTTCAGAAAACCACATCCATTTTTACTGTAATGGATAAAAGTTATATTGAATGTAGTGTTCGGACTGCATCATCTATCTGATGTTGATTGAGGTGACACTGGCTTTATGTGGAGTTTTACAGAAGGTCATTTGTCCCTTATTTTGTCAGCCTTCAGTAACTGTTGATTTTTACCCTCTTCCACAGGGCGCTCAATGGTAGTTTGGCCGAAACTCCTGAGTTTGTTGTGGACTTCTTAAGCGGCTGGCTGAGGAAATTCATCCAAGGGCACAAGAGGACTTTGAGGGGATGGCTGCTGCTAAGAGACGCCAGCATGGCCTGCCACAGTAAGAGTTAGGGCTTTATTATCAAAGGAAATGTTTTTGTTTTCAAAAGTTTGCAGATTTTTTTGTTCAGATGAACAACTACAACAGAGTTTAGTATTATGCTTTTTTAATGTACACAGACATGGTCTTGGAGTCCTGCCATTTGTCATTCTTATATTTTTTCATATTTTCCACCATAGTTTTTCTCATCTTACTGGTACTTTCTTAAATCGTTTTTTGAGTTGATCATTGTGGAAATTATCCCCGACCACCCTTTCAATTAAATAAAAGTGGTAGTTTTGTTTCTCCCTGGGGGATGAGGGAGGTGTTGTTCACCTCGCCATAGGGGGGGAAAATCAATCAATCATTGGGGCATACGCCGGGGGAGCGTCGCCTCGCCCACCCTACGATGCCACTCCCGGGGGTCACCACGCGCGAGTCCCCATGCAGGCTCCTTTCCATACCAAGCAGCTTTCGACAAGAACATCAACTTGCCCCAGCCACGAGCCTTGTGGCACCCCCTTGGCCTCCTCCACGCCAGATTGTCTCTTACAGATACAACCCGATGGGAAGGATCAGTTTCAGGTAGCATGCCATGTGCCCATTTAGCCAAAGTTGGCGCTGACGGACTATGAAGGTAATAGCCTCGATTCAGTCTCATGGTGCAATCGCTGATTTGACACATAAATAATCATTCCAGCGATACCCCATGATTCTGCGAAGACACTTATTACCAAATGCATCGATTCGTCTCTTCAAGTCGCTATTTAGTGTCCATGTCTCACAACCATAGAGTAAGACAGGGATCACAATCGACTTGAAGATCCAGATCTTTATCCTCCTGCACAGGTACCGACAACACCAAATACTCCTGCTGAGCGAGTTCATAACACCGTGGGCTATGCCAATCCGCCGTAAGACTTCTTTACGTGACCCGCCGTCATTATGGACTGCGCTACCAAGGTATGTAAAACTTTCCAACATCTCAATGTCCTCGCCGCATGCATGAACAGACTGTACTGTTTCATCTAGTAAGTCTCCAAACACCTGGACCTTGGTCTTAAGCCAGGAGACCTCAAGTCCCAAAGGCTTTGCCTCCCCGTGCAGCCCCTCAAGAGCCATCACCAAGACCTCCAGCGACTCAGCAAAGATTACTGCATCATCGGCAAAAACAAGATCAGTGATCTTGGTGTTGCTGAGGGATGCTCCACAATCACTTTGATCTACAACTTCGACCAATACCCAGTAGGGTACGCCGTAGGTCCAATGAAAAGTGAAATATAGATTATTTCGAATTTGGCAGGGTGTTTTCTTATGTAAAATTGAATTTTAAGGGTGGTTTGTCCTCTTCAACTTTTTGGTTTAAGCACTTCTTGCTATGCAAAAATGGACTTTTATATTTATTTGCAAAACATAGCTTAGCATACACATCTTTAAACTCACAGAAAAGCAACTTAAGTTAGAGATTCGATAAATATCACCGATGCCCAAGTTGTAGAGCGCTAAAAACTCTACCGGAATTGTGCCCTCGATATGCGTAAGACCTACATTAAGTCCGCCAGACGACGGAAAGCTCACTTCTCATACAAAATTGCCTCTTTTTTTGGGGTAAAAACTTTTTCCTGGAAAACTGGATTTTCCCGTTATTATTTACCCAACGTAGGTGGTTTCAGGGCTAGATACTGTTTAAGGTCTAAGGTCCTATCACCAACTCCAAAGTCCAAAAAAACAGCGAATCAGTCAACACGTACGGTCGAAGTCTACTCCGCATCCAAGCATCCGGTTCGACTTTCCGCCACTGCTGCTGCTGCCTTGGCTTCTGGATTCCTCCGGGACCTTATCGCTGACGGCCACCTCTCTCCAGACATTTTTCGTACCTGGTCTGCGCCCCTAAAAAGCTGAGGAGGGCCAGGCGGGATGCATGGCTTTCGGCCAGGGACCTTGACCAGGGGAAGCACCAGGGTACCAAAATAGTTGGATTGGGTTACGATGGGAGGAAGGACAAGACCGGGCATGGTGCCCGACAGCTATGAGAAACTGCACCCAAGGTTGATCAGAGAGGAGCATGTGTCAGTGACAGAGGAGCCATCTGGAAGGTACCTTTGGCACTTTGTACCAGAGGCCCCCGGTGCCCCCTGAGAAGCCTGCTTTTCAAGGTGGCTCAGGCTCTCTATATCTGCTGGTGACATCGACTCCACCGACTCACTGATCGTACTGCAAGGTGACTCAAATAGGGCCAACACGGGGTTTGGGAAAGGGGGGGGTACTCAAAGCCCATTTGAGAAGATGCTGGGACGCAAGCTCTTCTGGAGTATATGCGTGTTCACACAAACGAGTTGCCCCTGCGCCACCTTATCACCAACTCGACGGGGCCCACCTCATCTGACACTGGCTTCATGGGTCCAGTGTGCAGTCCCGCTGTCCAGCATGAATGAGATGCAGTACAACGCCCGATTCAGAGGAATGCCAGGCGGTGAAGATCTCGCAGAGATACCGGAGTATATCCTGGTCAACATGTCCCCTGACCAGCAGGTCTCCTACCAACTGGTCTAGGCTGTGAAGCGGGGCGTTCTCCCCGTCCGAGCTGCAGGAGATCAAGTGTGGCAAGGTGTCCCCCCTCCAGATGGCTCACCACAGCCCAGTCGCTCGTTACATGTGGACCCGGATGCATGGGCTGACTGGCAAAGAACTGAACACCCTGGAAAACCTAGTCAAGTACTGCCCGCAGGGGTACTTCAAACTCTACTACACTACCTCCCCAGTTTCGCGAGTTTCGCGATCCTCGAGTTTCGCGCTGAGTCCTAAAATTTTTACCATTCCGACTTTCGCGCATTATATCCCGAGTTTCGTGTTTTTTTTTTTTTTTTTTTTTTTTTTTTTGTTTTTTGTTTGTGTGTGTGTGCCTACAGCGCCGTCAGGCATTGACCTCCAGGAGTGGGATGGTAGGCCCTGAAGATTAACTTGAGGGCTGTATGGTTGGCCCTCGCCCGTGGTGGGGCAGACAGAAATTTCTATAGTGAAAGCCTGTGATTAGAGCTCATGCCGCCCCTGTATCCTCCGATGCACTCGCAATCGAAAGGTAGACTAATGGGCAGCGTGTGGGTGTTCTTAGGCCACTCAAAAGTGCAGAGAAAGATTTTTAAATGGATTTTACAAACCCCCATCAAGGATCGAACTCTGATCACCGGGATGCCACTCGGGGACTTCTTCTTCTTCTTGTGAACCTTCTGCTTAGTATCACTTTGTAGGTTGTCTGTCTAGCTCGTGCTCGAGCTTGACATAATATCTTGACGCTAACCACTCTGCTACCGCCTCCCATAAGAGACGTACGGGAACACGTCTTCCTTCCTTCCTGCTTAGTATAGTATTATAATAGGCTTAGTATAGCTTGTAGTTTTGCTTTGTTTTTTCCCCTTTGTTTGTGTTTTTTTCTACAGGAGCAGCCGGTGTGCATAGATAGGTAACACCTCGAAACAATAGCACCTTACCTTACACCCCCGCCGTTCCTTACTATTTTACCACAAAATACTCCTTTATAAGTGAAAACCATGACGTGTGTGGTACTTGGTTTCTGGAGGTACTGGAGGAGACAGGGAGAAGAGAGGAAGGCATTGTGACAGTGTTATTGCCGTATAACACTTCACACAACCATCAGTGACAAAAAATTTGTGCCCGCTCACTCACCCCGACCAAAAAGCATCCGCGGGGTTCCCCCAATCGCTCATCTAAAGTCCTCTCCTCCCTCCTCTTCTCTACGTAGTTTTTGGCCGAAGCCCCCCCCGGGAGGCGGGTCAAAAACCCTACTAACACCCATCCCCATTCATCTGGGTGGACGGGGGCGGGGGGCTTTTTCAGGATATTTTTTGGGGGAAAAGTGAGCTTATAGTTTTAAAATACGGTAGTACACACCCCTAAATTTAAACCCTCCGGGGGCCTACCATCCCCCCCCCCTGGGGTCCTGCCTAAGGGCGCTTAGGCACACAACACAACCAAAAAAAAAAAAAAAAAAGGAAATTTAAGCTTTTTTAAAGGGTTTTTCTAATACCCGTTTTTCCGCTATGCCTCCGGAAGAAAGAAAAGGGGAAAACTCGGGGGGGATAGGCCATCAATTTTCCCAAACTAGAGGACGGCCCAAAGCACACCCTCACGCAGCTCAGAGTGATAGGTCGCGCCCAAGAGGCCAAACACTTTACTGCGGACGGGATGGTTCGCACATTCAAAAGTGTCCTCCTCTCCTGATGGCAATCGAGTGAGGCAACCGCGGGTTCGCCGGCCCCAGTTTTTGAAGCTGGGGGCCCGGGCGGGGGTTGGGGACCCCAGTGAAAGACCTCGCATAAACCCCAAAGCTGAACTTGTCCCACCCTTGCAGACACTGATCACTGGCCCTGGCCATGCACACCCGGGCTTCCCCTGTTCACTGCCCGGGGGGATCAGATCGGAGATCCTGGTCAAGCCGTAGGGGTTCCATTTCTCTATCCCACTCGAGCACCGAAAGAGTCGTGAAGCAGGTGACGGGTGGGGGCAGCATGGTGGGGCAGCAGGCCAGAGGGGTTCATCCGGGCTGGGGCCCACCCCCGGGGAGACCATGCCCTGCTTCAGGTCTAAAAGGGCATGATGGACACGTTCTAGGGCCAAGTAGAGGCTGTGACACTGTTTTGGTGCTGATAACCAACTGATCAGAAAAGCTTACAAACCAGTCTTTGGAACCATTTGGTGCAGATAAAACCAGGCCAAGGGACACTGCTCTTTTTAAGCATTTTTCGAAAAGGGGCAAATAAAAATGCATTTTGCATGTAAGAATTGCTAAAATGCAAAAAGGTACAGATAAAATCGTCTTAGAATTCCATTTTACAAAAAATTGGCATCCCAAGTTGAAAAAAGAATTTTTTATACGGCTACCCAAAATTACCACCCATACAATGTTAAAAAGTGAGGGGCAAGGACCCCCCTTTGCCTCACTCCTGTACCACAGGAAAGAACTGGATACACCTCCCCCCCACTTCACGCACTGTGAATATTGTTTTGGGTACATGCTAAAAAATCTTTTGTTTTCCCCTACAAAACATTTTTTTAAAATAATTTTTAAAATTTACGGGAAAAAATCTTTAAAAAAAAAAAAAAATGAATTGTTAAAAATATAAAAAAAACCCAAAAAAAACCAATATTTTTTTCTTCTAAAAAATATCCATGAAAAATGGGGGGTGCGCTTATCCGGAAGTGCTCTTATGCGCGGCAAATACGGTACCAGTTGGATATACGGAAATGGTTAAAATTTTGGGTCCAGTTCCTTGCCTCATTTGTAAACTTAGCTTTAAAAACAATACCCCTGGCATCTTAATTTTCACTTCCAGCTTTCCCATATCAATGCCAGTGGGAAAAAACTGACTTCTTAATGCCCTTCAGCACCTTGTTTTTTTTAAGTTCGATGCCCTTTGTGGCTACGCCCATACATTAATTCCTCTTTTTCATTTCTCCCCTTTCCCACTAGCTTATCAGGGAGGCCCCAAAAAAGGCAGTTGGTTCCCCCTGGCTACTCGTAAAGCGAAACTCGTATGCGAAATACAAACAAATGGAAAATTTAAGTTTTGGTTCCGGGAAACCCATCAAAACATTTTTTTAAAGCTAAATAAACTACCAAAAACAAAAAACACCAGCTCTATATTCCCCAACTGTCTCCCTTTTGTGAAAAAGCATTCTAAAAGAAAAAAATAGCACACAAAATAACAAACTGCACATTAATTAAAATTAAAACATGCATAACCTCACAAGTGGTAAGTTTTTGGGAGACAGGAAGCTGGGACGTAGCAAAAGAAGGGGCCCTGTTTTTTCTCTCCCACGCTTGAGAGAAAAAGCGGTGACTGCGTTTGCAGGGGGAACGCGAGAAAATTTCATTAATAGGGGGGGAAAGAAATAACACATAATAACAATAAGTAACGAGGAATTTTTCCCCCACGCCCCATTCCTGAAACACTGGTTAGGTTATATTTAAGCCAGTAGTAAAATTTGACACTAGCGAAACGAGGTGAGAACGGGGATTCTAGGTTTTGGATAATTTCGAAGCAGCTGCTTCATTGAGTTTTAAAAAAACCTGTGGGGAGGGGTATCTCGCCCTTGGGAAAAGGGCCCCAAAGGGAGATGCTGTTGGCGGACCAGGGGCCAAACGCTCACAAATTTGCAGAGGGGGCAACACACATGTAAGCCCCGCCCTTGAGGACAAGGAAAAGAAGGAAAAAAGAAAAAAAAGTGAAGGGAACGTGGAATGGGGTAGACTAGTATACTTTTATTAGGGGAAAAACTTAGCATTACATATGGTAGTTAAATGGTAACAGTGCACGAATTCCCCAAAAATGTTAACTAATTTTGGATGACGACTTAGCTTCATGTGCGTACGTTAATGTGGTGAAGTGCAACCCAAGTTACCAAAAAATAGTAAACTATATTGGATAAGACTTACATTCGGGGATCGAAGGGAAGGAAACTTAAATTTAAAATAAATTGTGATTATAATAAATACATAAAGGAACTAAAGATTAAATAATTTTTAATTAGAAATTATTCCCCGGTTGTTTCGTTTCCCAAACCCGTACTTACATATTTTCTTAAATCTTTATTTTTGTTTATTATATATTTTTTTTCCCCCTTAAAGTGGGTGGTGCAGCAGTAACCAGGATGTAAGTACACTCCCAAATGGGCACTACATAAAGGGGGATAAAGGGGGTAGATGGTCATTTTGACCACTACACAGCGATGATGGGTTAAAGTTCTTCCCCCTCCCCCTTTTCACTTGGGGGAAAGGAAAATCCTCTACCCTCTCCTGTGATAAAAAAGACGGAGGGTAGGTAAGGGGCAAGGGAGGGGTCGCAGGGGCCTCTTCCAGCCCACAAATGTCTCGCCATCAAACTTGTACATCATCATACAGCCCCGTTCTATATTTTTGGGCTGAGAGTGTGAAGTGTGGGGCAGGGGGTTTTCCAGCTCTTCCTTGAATCGGAGGAGGCAAGGGTGCTCCTTGCCCCATCACTTTTTTAACGCTTGTATGGCGGGGGATTGGGCAAGGTTGTAGATCAAAATGTTGTGGAGCATCCTCGGCAACACCCAAATCATGATCTGTTTTTTCCCATGAGCAGTAATCTTTGCCGAGTCGCTGGGGTCCTGGTGATGGCCTCGAGGCGCTGCACGAGGAGGCAAAGCCTTTTGGGGCTTAGGTCTCCTGGGTCAAGCCAAAACCCCGGGGTTGGAGCTTACTAATGAAGCAGTACAGTCTGTTCATGCATGTGGGGAGGACATTGAGATCTTGGAAAGTTTTACATACCCTTGGGAGCCAGTCCAAAAGCGGCGGGTCACGTCAAGAGTCTTACGGCGGATTGGGATAGCCCCCCGGGGTTATGGACTCGCTCACGGGAGTATTTGGCGTTTCGGTACCTTGCAGAAGGACAAAAGATCCGGATCTTCAAGCGCTTGTGTCCTTGTTTTACCTATGGTTGGAGCATGGACACAAATAGTGACTTGAAGAGAAAATCAATCCCTTTGGTAATAATGTTTCGAGAATCAGGGGGTACGGGGGATGATTACGTGTCAAACCCGCGATTGCCCCGTGAGATGAATCGGGGCCCATTCCCTTCATAGTCCGTCGCCCCAACTTCGGCTATATGGGCATGTGGCCCCTACCCTAAAAACCGACCCTTTCCCCAATGGGGTTGTATCTGTAAGAGACAATCCGGCGTGGGGGAAGGCCCAAAGGGGGCCCCCACAAGGCTCGGGGCTGGGGCAAGTTGATGTTTCTTTCGAGAGCGCTTGGTAGGGGAAAGGGACCTGCAGGAAAACTCGCGCGTGTGACCCCCGGGGGCGCGTGGGGTGGGCGAGGCGACCGCCCCCCGGCGTATCCCCCCAATGATTGATTGTCAGCCCAGATGCATACGGGGTGGGGCGCTTTTTTAAAAATTGGTAATTGTACTCACCCCATTTGAATGTCATAGCATTGGATTTTCGATCTTTTAAATTTTAAAAATAACCCTAATTTATCAGTCATCATTGATTTCTCAAACCCAATGCTCGAAAAACGGGCCCTCCCTGTCATTGTTTAAAGTCTATCTTTTTCTTTTTTTTGCAAATGGGCAACCCCAATTTGTTCCCTTTCTTAATCGGGTCTAAAGGGCGGGGATGTGGGCATGATGTGTTTGTTTTGGGCCTTGCTACAAGAGATTAAAAAAGGGTAAATACCACACTTAAAAAGTTTTAAACAGGCAAGTTTAAAATACTACTACTATACACTACCACTCCCCACACAACTACAACTACTTTTTTTCTTTTCTATGTGCTATAGGGCCTGTAGGCAGTGCCCCTCCAGGGCTTGGGATGGTGGCCCGGGAGTTCCCATAAAGGACTGGATGGTTTGGGTTTTTACCGTGGGGGCGGGCAGGTTTTTATAGTGATGCCTTGATTAAAGCTCAGCGCCCCCCCTTGTCTTCCAATGCACTCCCGTCATAGGGAGAGTTCATGGCACAGTAGGTGTTCTTAGGTCTCGACGGTACAGAAAGATTTTGAGTGGGTTTTTGGTTCTCACTCGGGATCAAACTTGGGTCACCGAGAACGCCATTCAAGACACTAACCACTCTGCTACCGCCTCCCCAAACTACTACTTGTAAAAATACTTGTAGTAGTAGTAGTAGTAGTAGCTGCGGCTGCGGCTGCGGTTATTAGAAAACACTAATAGTCACTATTTTAAACAATACACACCTTCTACCACTAAATCACTACAACACAGGCTCCTTCCTTATATATCTTAATATGTGATACATCAAAACTCCTTAAAACCCAAGCATTCCAAAGTAAAATAAGAAAATAATACAATTATGTTGAGTTGACAATTCAGGCGGCGATAAGCAGTCTGATATGCTATTCTTGCCCGCAATTTGTCACGGAATGGAGTTCTTTTGTATCAGGTTTGACTGTACCTTCACATTCACCACTCCTGATTAAATTCCCTTGTTCCTCAGGGCCTTGCACCTTGGGATGTCTGCATTTTTCACGAATCCTGCGGCAGAACAGTGTGAGGTGGAGTGCAACCTCCTTAGCTCCCTACTTTCACTGGGAACTGTCATGGAGGCCTTAGTGGGCTGCTGCAGCGGCTTTTTTGATGGACTCTTTGAGGTGGAGGAACCTGCTCCTGGAGAATGTGGGTAACTGACGTCTATAAGTTGGCAGGTGTGTATTGATCTGCCTTTATTTACCTGCTGTGGACAAGACGAACCAAGTTTTTTTTGTCATTTCATGTGGGGTTTGCCTAATCTAATCTTGAATTAATGAATTTCTTTGCTCGTATGTCTCCTGCTTCCAACTCGTACAAAATGTTGAGTAAATCAGTTTTTTTAAGCTGAATTTCTTCTTATCATTCAGGCAGCTTGTTTTTCTTATTGTATATTTATGCCTTGTGTTTTTTTTCATCACGTTTTTGCCCACAGATTCTATATGTTCATTTATTCCAGTTCATTTAAAAGCTTAAACATCTTAATTGATTATTTCTTTTTGGCTTAAGCAATCCATTTTCCCTTGGCATCATTGTACATCCTCTGCTCCAGCTGTTTATGGTAAAAGGGAGGATGAAAACGATAAAGCAAATGATATTACTCTATAATGAGGCAAGGGTTACCACACGGTTAGTTAAGCCTAACCCACCAAACACAGGCCATATACAGTTCTCGTCTGCCTTTACAATACATCATCCTAACTCTCTAAACAGCCAAACCACCTCCTAAGTCCTACCCACTGAATACCACCACGCCATAGGCATACATGGGCTGGTAAGGATGCCACCAATAGAGGCAGGACTTATTCACCCGTGGGCAAACCGTGAAAAACCTTGTCACACAAAACAATACAATCACATTAATTACTCCACCACACTAAGTATACCCATATAACACTATACACACATACAGTAGCAAACTTGGGGCCCAACTGGCTAACACCTACCTCAAAAAGGGGTATGTCTGTCCAAGACAGTGGTTAGGGGAAGAGTGAGAACGTAGTAATGTTGAGGGAACCAGTGCCACCCCATCTAACCCCTCCCCACACCCTCTACCTTGTAGTAAAAAACATGCGCTGTTTAAAAGACTCTTAGGACTGTATGCAGAGCAATGAAGGGCACACACAATTGAAGCGGAACCGAAAGGCGAAGACGAGGACATGGGTGACCCCATGTCTTCAGGGGTTCGTGAGATTTATTTTTTTGCTTTTGTTTGCGCCTGTATATATATGAAATACGTACTGCATAAGATGAAGGAAAAATGCATAATAAATAATTCAGTTGGCATAAGAGGTTTTATTTCTCTGAAAGCAGTTTCAGACCCCAGGATTTGAAGAGGACAGGTCTGTGACTCACCATAGTTTCAGAAGTCAACACCGCGGGCCAGCCGCCTAACTCAACCCCTTTTTAACAGGAAACTTACAGTAGTTTACGAAGTAATCTATTGCTTTGTGTGAAGAGGGGTTTAGGACATAATTATTCGTGGTTATTGCTTACGACACAGCATCTTGGCAGTCAGGACAATTTTGTGTTTGCTGGAGAAATCAGCATATCCGCTCTGCTCTTTTGGCTAATCAGGCGTAAGAACCCGTCCAGCCCTAGTGCAGGCGGGGGATCGCCTTGTTGTCGGCATTCACTGTTTTTGTGAGTAATTGACTTTTGGATCTGTTGCTATTTGGAATTTATCATGACTGTTTTATATCCTGTTATTGAGGTTACTGCTGTTCAGGTTGTTGTATCGGTTTAATTTTTGCTGCTTGTGTGCCGGAACTGTTGTGCTTCGTGTGCTCCCAGCATGTTACCTTGGAGCCGGGGTGAGAACGAGGGGTGAGTTTCGGACCTCGCCTTCATGTCGAGTGTCAGGGTAAGACCTCTGCCCTTTCTCACTCTACATACAGCCCCTAATCTCACAAAAGTAAAATGCTTGTGTGCTTTAAGCATACATGTAGTTATAATGGTCAAACATCATTCCAAACTTGCAGACAGCTATTTACCATGCTATTTTGTCAAATCATAATAGTGATATAAAAAAGAAAAATCAAGTGTATGATTGAATGTTTGAAGGCACACGAGTGTGGGTGTGTCAAATACATACAAATGTGCTTGCCTGTGTGCAAATGAAAGTGAAACGTATATGAAATACTGCAGATCATGTAGAAAAAATATATCTACTAAACATTATCTCAATCAGCAAAAAATGAATGAAAATAAAGAAAAAAGTCAAGTTAAAAAGACTTCAGTATGTGGAAAGAATGTAAGCAAAAGGGAGAGCATTTGTAAGACCATCATAGAGATGTAAAACCAGCCATGCATAGATATTTCATTAGATTTTTTTACAGGAAGACAAATCCAATCAAATTCATAAATATATGATATTTGGTATTGAGAAATTCTGATAGACACAACATAACCAGGCTGCCAGTAATAGTAAGGAGAGGAGGGAAGAAAATTTATGATGAAACGCCATGACTTCATTTTCTTCATAATATTGTACCGTCAAAGTTGAAGCCTGTTTTTCAGTAAATAACATGAGCATTAACTTTGCCTTTCTTTGACAGTGAAGCATGAAAAGTGAAGGCATCCTTGCCACATCTATTTGACTTCTATGAGCGTGTTTTGGGAAAACCTCACCAGGACTGCCACTTCACCATCGAGGAGGCAAGTGTCTGCTGATGGCTCTTATCAGGTAAGCAGTACAGAAAATGGCGGATGGAGTATTGCATGATCTTGTTTGAATTTTGAAGCAATCATTTACTACCCTGAGCCCGAGAGTTAGACCGTATAAAGAAAATCTCTGTTGCATTTATTTGCAGTAAAACCCGAAAACTATCTCTATATTCCTAGTGCATATGAAAGTAATCATGACCACATCAAGCCTGGTTCTCACGGGGTTTATGCCAGGCTGCAAATAAATTGCTCTTTCTTGTTTGTATGATTTTCCGCTAGTAACACAGTAACTTGGTGATCACTTCCTCTGTTATCACCCGGTGTTGCATGAGTATTTATGCATTTATGGGCCTCTTTAATGATTTTTTATGTTTGTTGTTGTTAAGACAAGGTTAAGGTTAAGACTTAGATAAGGTTTGGCTCATGGGAAAAGATGGGAAGGTTCTTCATTGGATCAGAGCTTGGGTAAGTGTAGGCAAAAAGGGTTACAATTAATGGTTCTAAAACTGAATGAGGACAGGGGACAAGTGGGTTCCACAAGGGTCTGTTTGGGTCCATTACTATTTTGATTTCATCAACGACTTGGATAGTGGGATTAGCAGTGATATCAGCAATTTTGCTGATGATACTAAGGTAGGTAGGATTATTAGATCACAGTCTGATGTAAAATATTGCAGGGAGACTTAGAAAAATTAGATGAGTGGTAGTCAGGTGGGAGATGGAATTTAATATTGATAAGTGCAGCTTATGATGTTGGTAGAAAAAACCCCCGATAATAAGATACACCATACGCAATTATCACTGAAAAGATAGAAGGTGAGAAAGATCTGGGAGTGAGGGTGAGCTCAGACCTCCGTCCTAGGAGACAATGTATTGAGGCCAGAAATAGAGATAATAGGGTGTTAGGATTAATACCAGAAGTGTTTAAAAGTAGAAGTGCTAAGGTTATTTTTAAAGCTTTATTTGGCTCTAGTCAGACCTCACCCGACTATGCGTTCAGTTTTGGTCTCCGTATTACAGGGTGGATTTTAACCCTGTTAGAATCAGTGCAAGAAGGATGGCCAAAATGATTCATGGAATGCTAACTTTAGCTATGAGAAGAGATTGAAGCTATTAAATTTACACTCACTCGAGAGACGTAGAGTAAGGGGCGATCTGATAGAAGTTTTTAAGTGGATAAAAGGATACAATAAAGGAGTGTAGGAAAGTTCTTATGGCTAGTAACCAAGTAGAACAAGAAGTAACGGATTCAAGCTGGAAAAGCATAGTTTAAAAAAAAAAGGGAAAAACTGGTTCACAAATACGGTGATAAAAAGATTAGAATGGACTCAGTAGACAGGTAGTTAGTGCGGAGTCTATATGGAGCTTTAAAAGGAGGCTAGATAAATTCATGGATGGGGATGAAAGGTGGATGTAGGTAGTGTTAAGTAACAGAGTAACAGGAACTACCCCGTGTAGGTCTCACGGCCTCTTGTAGCTTCCTTATTTTCTTATGTTCTTATGTTCTTGTTCCTCAGTCTGCTTTTCCAACAGGCCTGAGCTCTAAGATATGCCATGGCCTGGACTGGTTTTTCCCTCAGGGCCTTCATGGAGTGTATTTAACTAGTTGTACAGGGGGGTTTCCCCTTATACGAGCATTTGGTATACGAGAATCCGATGATATGAGATTGTAAATTAGGGTCTATTTCAATATACGAGATCGAAAATTCAATGATACGACATTCAAACTGGGGGGAGTAAATTATCAAGTTCAAAAAGCTCGCCATACCACTCCCAGGCTGGACAAAGGGGGGTTTGGTTGACCCCGTGAGGTCCCTCTAGCAAGCCGTGACCTGAAGGGTAATAAGCATATGGCGCGGCCTGACATTTAGGGGTAGTTAGCAGGTTGGCGGCCCCAACCTTGGAAACCTCAGTCAGGTCACCCCTAGCAAGGCGTGACCTGAAGGGTAAATTTAAACATATGGCGGGGCCTGATCTTTAGGGGTAATTAGCAGGTGTGCGTCCCCAACCTTGGGACCGCTACACTACCTTCTCTTGTATCAAAGCGGGGTCCCCTACATTACACGTCTTTTTTGCTTGTTATGCTGTTTTATGTTTAATTAATGTGCAGTTATGTTATTTTTGGTGCTATTTTCTCTTCGAATGCTTTTTTTACAGAATAGGTAGTACAGTGTGGGTAATATAGACGCTGTGTGTTTTGTTGTGTTTGCTATAGATTATTTTAGCTTTAAAAACTGTCTTTTTTTTTTTTTTTAATTGATGGGGTCCTGGAAAACCCAAAACCCATATTTACCATTAGTTTGTTGTTTCGTTATACAGATTTCGCTTTACGAGTATGCCAAGGTGGAACCTAACTGCTCGTATCTTCAGGACCTCCCTGTATTTAAAACAACCCTCGTTTTCCCGGACCTCCATTTCCCGGATATCGGATTTGCCGGTCAAAATTTCAGGTCCGGGATATGTTAGAGTCCTGGACAAGGTCCAATCCGTAAATCGACTAAGTTGTCCGGTGGTCCGAGCGTCTCCTGTCACCCTGGTCAGTGTCCGCGCCTCCCGCCAGGTGGCAGCATGCTCAGCGGTCCGTATTGTTTACAAATTTGGGGACAAGACACTCACGGTTCACCTGCACCACCTCTGTCAGTCCCCCGACCCCCACTGCCCCTGGTGCAGGAATGTCTCTGAGACTATTGGACACTTTCTGCTGCAGTGTCCGCGCTTCCACTCCTACCCTGTAGTGCTACGCTCTCAACTCCTCACCCTGAAATCGCCACCTTGACCTGCCCACCCTGCTGGCACGGCTGGCCTCCCGCCAGGTGCAGCATGCTCAGCGGTTGTATTGTTTTTCAATTGGGCACCGACACTCACGAATCACCTACACCCCCTCCGTCATTTCCCCTGACCCCCACTGCCCCTGGTGCAGGACGTCTCTGAGACTATTGAACACTTTTCTGCTGCAGTGTCCATGCTTCCACTCCCCACCGTGTAGTGCTACGCTCTCAAATCCTCACCCTTAACGTCGCCACCTGTGACCTGCCCACCCTGCTGGCGGCGGCTGGCGTCCACCCTCCGCAACACGTGCCTCACCTCACTGTGCCTTTTGAGGAAGAAGGTAAACTCAGCCCTTGATAGCACCCAGGACTCCCCAGGGCTCATAGTTTTCCCCCAAAAGGATCCTCGCCCCCCAAAAAAAAACAACAAAGTGATGTAAAAGTCTGCGCGGGATAGTTGATATTGGCGGTTGCCGGACGTACTAAATATAGAGTGGGATAAACGTTTGGGGTGGGTAATGGCCTCGGATTTTGGGGTTTCCCCGGACCAGTGTCCCCCCTTTTAGCCCGGAAAAATGGGGGTTTGTGTGTTTTTGTTGTTTTTTTACAGGGCCTAGCTAAAAGTTTGATCCATCCCCATATCTACTTTTTACCCCGTTTTCCTTAACTGGGCACATTCTTTGCCAATTCCCCTCCTCTTTAGTCCTTTCCCAAAACTTTCATTTCTATGAGAGAAGCGTACTTCTTTATGTTTTGGGAAAATCTTCCTTTCCAATTTTGTGTATGTCCTTTGTGTATCGACCTTTTTTTTTTTGCTCCCAATCAGTCGTCTCCAGTTTTTTTCCCTCTTATTTATCATTTTAAAAACTGTTAATTTTTCTTTTTCTCTTCTTTTTTTAAAGTGTTGGAAATTTTATCTCTCAACCTTCCCTTTAAGTCATTTTTCTAGCTCTGGCACCACTTTTGTTGCCATTCTTGTATCCCCCCAAATTTTTTCCACTTTTTTTTTTAAGGGGACCACACCATGGCAGATATTCCTTTTTTGGGTGGGACTTGTATTAATTATCTTTCTTTCATTTTTTTTGTCCATGAAATAAAATAAAAATTCTAATTTTCTTTAAATTTACGTATCTCCAAATTTTTTCTTATATTTTTTTTCTGGTTTGGGGTTCTTGTTTTCCCCACTCCAATTTTTCTTCAAAACCCTTTGTAATTATTTAATTTTCCCCCTTATATATGGCCATTACCATATTTCCCCGGCGCATAAGACACTTTGCATAAGATGCCCCCTAGTTAAAAGGAGGTTTTGGGGGAAAATAATAATTGGTGTTTTGAGAGAAAAAAAAAAAAATTAAAAAAAAAAAAAAAGAAAAAAAAAAAAAAAAAAAAAAAAAAAAAAAAAAAAAAAAAAAAAAAAAAAAAAAAAAAAAAATAAAAAAAAAAAAAAAAAAAAAAAAATTGTTAAATGTAAAAATTATCCAGGGGAACTAAAAACGGGCAAATATTTACAGGATGCCCCCACGAATTTATATTCTAAATTTTGCTACTATGACTATACTTAGATTTAATGTTGTAGGTATGCCTTTTTGCTTTTTCCCTCATATTGTGCCCCCCCTGGGGGTGTCCGCTGTTTGCCCCCCCTGGTGTGTCCTGCTGTTGTGCCCCCATGGTGTCCCCGCTGTTTTGCCCCATGGTGTGCCCCGTGTTTTGCCCCCCTGGGTTCCTCTGTTTGCCCCCCTGGGGTGCCCCGCTGTTGTCCCCCATGGTGTGTCCGCTGTTTTTGCCCCCCTGGTGTGTCTGCTGTTGTGCCCCATGGGTGCCCCGTGTTGTGCCCCCATGGTGTGTCCTGCTGTTTTGCCCCTGGGGTGTCCGCTGTTGTGCCCCCCTGGTGTGTCCTGCTGTTGTGCCCCTGGTGTGCCTGCGTTGGGATGGGGTTTGGGGGGGTCTGCGGGGTTTTTTTCCCCCCTTTGCCCCGTTTTCCCCCATGGTTCCTGGGTTTTTGCCCCCAAAAGGGGTCCCCTGTGTGAGGTGGTTTCCCCCTTTTCCACAGGTTCCTGCTGTTTTTCCCCCATTGTGTTCCGCTTTTGGGCCCCCCGGGTCCCTGCGTTGTGGCCCCTGGTTGTTTTGGGTTTCCCCATTTGGCCTCTTTGTGAGGTTTCTCGGGCCCCTGGGGTTTTTCTTTTGGCCCAGGGGGTTCCCGCCGTTTCCCCATTTTTGGGGTTTTTCCCCAGGTGTTTGGGTGCCCCCAGGGGGTTCCGTGTTTCCCCCAGGGGTTTGTGGGTTTTCCCCCCGGGGGGCCCGCGTGGGCCCAGGGTTGTGTTGGGCCAGGGTTCCGGTTGGCCCTGGGGTCCCTTTTGGGTTTTGCCCCGGGGTTTGCTTTTTTTCCCCCGGGTTTCCCGTTTTCCCCCATTTTCGTGTTTCCCCGTGGTCCCTTTGTTTCCCCCGGGGTCCCGTTTTTTGCCCCCATTTCCCCCGCTTTTCCCCCTGGGGTTTTCCTTTTCCCCCCCCCCTTTTTCCGCTTTGGCCCCTTTTCCCCG
>JACEEZ010014881.1:0-11713 GCA_016584305.1 Chionoecetes opilio
TCCTAACCCCGCCCCCCATTCACCGAAACCCCCATTATCTGACCGCCCCAATTACCTCAGGTGCCTTCCTAATCCTTCATAATTGGCCTTTCCACCTGACAACCCCTCGTCCTGGGGAAATTTTCTGCTCCTCCATCCCACACCTCTTATTAATAACCTCCAGGTGTTTTCTTAATCCCGCATAATTGGCCTTTCTAAAAATTAGTATTCGATGCCTATTGCCATTTAAATTTTTCCAATTTCCCCATTTTAAGCTAAATCTGTTTCTCATAATGGTCGCTATTATCAAAACTCCCCCCGACCTCCACATTTGTAACTAAAATCGTCTCTTTTTGTCAGCAATAGATCTAGAATATTATCTCCTCTAGTAGGCTCCTTGATTGCTTGACTTAGGAATTTATCCTGGATTATATTTAACAATTCATCTGCATCGCTGTCCCCTATGATTAAATCCAGGCTATATTCCTAAGATTAAAATCTCCCCCACCACGCATAATCGATTATATCTGCAGGCCTTGTTTATTTCTTCCCATATAGGAGCTGAATCCTCTTTACATAAGTTTGGAGGCCCTATACACTACCCCCAAAACCATTTTCTCAGTTCCCTCCGTAACCTCTACCCATATAGACTCTATGCTGTCATCTGTTTTTATAACATTGTTAAACAAAACTGCAATGCATCTCTTGCATAAAGCGCAACTCCTCCTCCTGTCTGCCTACTCTGTCCTTGTGAAATAACTTATACCCAGCTTATCTCGACTCCGGATCGAATACTTTCCTGACATACCAACCATGTTTCTGTTAATGTATTATATCAAAATCCTCTAACTTTTTATTCCTCTCAGGAAATTATCTTTTTTAAAAATACCCCTACAGTTTGTATAGTAACCTTCAAGCAACTCCTCTTTTTTTTGTCAATTTTCCCTTTATCTTTAACTAAACCCCTCCTCTCTCTCTTCTTACGAATCACTTTAGTTCCCTGCCTTCTGAAACTCCTCCTAGTGTCGCAAGTTTCCTTTACCCCGACCCCCGTGTCTAAACCCCGGTTCTCTATCTTAAAAAAACCTGCAGTGCATTACCTCCCTTTCAAGGGATTCAGACCAAGATCTGAACCCTTTCCTCGAAAAGTGCACCCCGTCCCTGCGGTAGAGGCTGTTATGCCCGAAAAAGAGGTCCCAGCTGTCGACAAAGGCAAGCTGAAAAGGTTTCCAAGCTGAAAAGGAATCTATTCGGGATTTTATCGCTAGACTACGCAAACTGTCACCCCATTGCGTGTTTGGAGAAATGCTCAATGAAATGATTCGTGATCGCATTGTGTGTGGTGTTTCAAGTGTGGTCGTTCAAAGTAAATTGCGGGGCAGAAACGTATTTGACTTTGGATAAGGCCCACACAGATTGCAGTTGCGCTGGAGACTGCTGAGTGGAACTCCCTAGAACTCCCAGCACCGAGCTAGCTCGGAGTTGGAAGTGCCGGGTCGTCAGTGAAGTGGGTGGACCAACGTCGTGCTCACCTCGTGATGATTTGAAGCAGACATCAAAGTTTCGTCCATTCAGCGGTTCTGGGAACCCAGACTGTGAGTATAAAGTGCTTCCGGTGTTGAATGGGGAAACACAAGCAGCAATATTTGCCCCTAAAAAAATTTCAAGTGTGTTTCCAGTGTCACAAAGTAGGGCATACAAAGGGCTGCTCACAAATCGGGAGCCGTATTTAATATGGAGGATTCTTCTGTGCCGGATACGGGAAGATGAGTGGTCTCGGAACACAGGCCACCGATGCAGAGTACACTTTGTTTTCACGTCGCGTCATCTCGTTCAGCACAAGGTGTGCCACTACTTAAAATTGAGGTAAAGGTGAACGGCCGAAACACGACGAGGGAGGTGGGACACTGGCGCTTCTGCTTCAGTGATGACGGTCACAGAGTCACAAAAGTTTGTGGTGCGAATATTCCCTTGCAACCTTCAACTCTTTACTTCCGGATTTACACTGGAGAAAGGATTCCGGTTAAGGGTGTTGCTGTTGTGGAAGTAAACGTGAATGGTCAGACTGCTGAGGTACCATTAGTGGTAGTGCAAGGATTGGTGCTAGTCTGATGGGCAGAGACTGGTTAGTCTACTTCAAGTTGGACTGGCCTAAGTTGTTAGGCGAAAGTCCAGTGCTGGCTATTGTCGGAGAAAAAGTTCCCTGAAGTTTCAAGGGAAGAACTTTGGGGCTATAACAATGGTAAGCACACTTATTAGTGAAGGATTCAGCTAATCCTTTGTTTTTCAAGGCCCCCAGTGCCACTAGCCTTGATTGAGAAAGTAGACAATGAGCTTGTTTGGTTGGGGGAGGCTGGGGTTTACTAAGCCGTGAGTTTTAGTAAACTGGGCTGCCTCCTATAGTTGTTCGGCCCAAACCTAAAGGCCAAGTGCGTATTTATGGGGACTTAAGCTCACAGTAAATAAAATTGCCGCACTAGAATAGTACCCCTTACCAAAGGTGGGAAAAGCTATTTACCTCAAATTTTCTGGTTGCAGAGTGTCTACTAAATTTGACATGAGTCAGCATATAACCAAATTCAACTGGACAAAGAATCTCAGAAGTATTGTGTGATTAAAACTCATCGGAGAACTTATAAGTTTTCTAGACTAGCGGTATGGTATTCATTCCCCTGTTTTCCATTTTTCAGAAACTCATGTCTTTTGTCTCCTGGCTGGTCTTCCCACCGAACCGTGTTCCTGGATGACGTTGTGGTAGGTGGACGAACAAGGGAGGACCATGACTCTGTCTTAGCCGAGGGGCTTCGCAGGATGAGTGAAGCAGGACTTCGCCTCAACCGGGGTAAATGCCAGCTGAGGTTGCATCAAGTGGACGTACCGGGGCATCGGATAAACAGAGACGGTGTGCACCACTGAGGAAAAAGACTGCCGCCATAGGAATGCACCTCAACCCACCGACAGGAAAGACCTGAAGGCTAGGTTTGCTTAATTATATAGAATTTTTTTGAGTAATGTGGCAACTATATGGTCCCTTATATATATTGTTACGAGATGGGTCAACAGTGGATGTGGAAAAAAAGGAGCAGGAAAGAAGCATTTTCATAAAGCCCAAACATATGACCGCAGGCAAGCGCCATGCTAGCTCATTTTGATGCCGAATTGGAGACATTGGGATTGTGGTGCCAGTCCCTATGGTGTGGTTGGTTCTTTCCAGGTGAATAGAGATGCATTAGAGCGACTATGCTTTTATTCTCGGACTATGAACGACCGGAGAAGGATATTTCAGACTGATCGTGAAGCATGAGTATTATGGGATGTAAGAAATGACATTACTCCTTTACGGTCTTCCATTTTGTCCTAAAGACTGATCACAAACCCTTGCTAGGTCTCTTTGGGCGAGAACCAAAATCTTGCCAGTATTGCGTCGCCTAGAGTACAAGTGGGCAGTGTTGTTATATGATATAAATATGTGCTAAAATAGTTATCCAGGTTCCCTAACACTCTCATTGTGATGCACTGAGCCGCCTACCATTGCCAGACATGCCGGAAGAGGTTCCTGTGCTGTGAATTTCTTCAATTGATGAAGTTGTTGGAACGCAGGTCATGTGTAAAACAAGAGCCAGGTCGGTCTATGGACTTCAAGGAGTTAACAGTTGATGGCGAGTCTGCTTCGCATGGTTCGGTGAAGGAGGTTGGCTCACTACATTTCTAATTCACAGTAGGGATCACCTTATAAGGACAGAAAAGGATGAGCTCAGCGTTCAGGTATGGGTGTTTGTTTTTGGGGAGGTAGAATATTGTGCCCCACAAGGGCCGCAAAGCAGTGCTGTCCACAGCTACATGAAGGACCATTTAGGGATTTTATAAAATGAAAAGTCGTAGCAGATTTACTTCTGGTTGGCCTGGACTGCGACAGAGATGTGGAAGAAGTGGCCTTGGGATGCCTAGGGCTTGCCAAGAACAAGAGGCTTCAGTCACCTCCGACCGAGCTGCACAGCAGAGACATGGTCATGTGGCCGGAGCGTCCCTGGAGTCGACTGCACGTTGACTACGTGGTCCTTGGAGGGCACCCATATGTGGGCTTTGTCATGGGTCGACGCTCACAGTAAATGGATGGACATTCATAGAACATCGTCGGCCTCCGCAGCTGTTACGTGTTGGTAAAATGTAGACACTCTTTTGCCTACCTTTCGGTCTTCTCCCACGTAGTAAGTGATAATGCTCCTGCTTCATTTGTCAGAATTTCAAGCATTTTGTACACTGATGGTGGCAACATGTCATTTCCTCCCTTGTCTCCAAAGAGCAAGCCGGTTTTAGTGGAACGGGCTGGGTCCAAACTTTTTAAAAAGGAATGAAAAAACAGAAAAATGGTTCTCTGGACCGAAAAAAGTTAGTGTAGATTTGTTCACATAGATCTCCACCTCACAGCAGACAGGTAGCAGCCAGCAGAACTGATGTTTTGCGAACGATGAAAACTCACTTAGAACTACTGATGAAATGACAAAGAAGGGAGAGGTGCAAGCATTATCTTGATATGCATAAATGGTGGTACGATCAGCAGGCAAGCCCGAGATCTTTTAAGGGTGGGGGATTCTGTATATGTATTTTCTCTACCAAAGTCAAGAGAAGGAGCTAAATGTTTTGCCCAGTCCTGTGACTGAGGAGTTAGGTTCCTGCTGTGTGGTAACTTTTGGTAGATGGACAAGAGAGTTTAGGAGACATGTTGGACCCATATAAGACTGAGAGATAGATTATTCTGATAGACCGAGGCCTGTCTGCACGTCTTCCGCGCCGCCACCCGCCACAGCAGCAGCAGCAGCAGTCACTGGTAGATCAAGGGAGGGCAAAGTCGAACATTACGTCTGGAGCACGGGGTGGGATACAGATACAGGCACTCATTGGAAACGTGCTTACAGTCGCGTGCCCCCATTAAACAGCAATTCTCTCCCTCTCAGACAACTGTGGTGCAGCCTCCGTGTTCCATTGACGGGTAACCCTGCGCGTTGCCCGAAAAACCCCCTCGAACAACACCGGGATTCCGAGGCTGCCCAAGGAACGTGCCACCTCGCTGTGGTAGATCCTCAAGAGTAACCACAAGCCAGATCGCTACGGATACAGTAATTAGAATGGGAAGGATGTAATATAGTTAAGTAGTTACTAGTGAGTTGGTACTGTTTCGGATGATGCCTGGTTCACTGGTCTGAAAGTCTATGTATTCGCCTAAGTTGAGCAGGGGGACACACGGCGACCGGGCCAGCGACCGGGAAGCACCACACTGTACAAACACTAAACTGAAGTCACCTCCGTTTTATTTACGAAGCCTTCCACGATACTTACAACTATGTTGCTCCAGTTCGTATAGATAAAATAAAAACTATCTTTACTCTTATGTAATTTTTTGTATATGTATATTTTCAGTTAATAATCGAGGCAACAAAATTGAGTCAACAGGATCATATGTGGACACATCGAGGAAGAAGAGAGAGAGAGAGAGAAGAGAGAGAGAGCGAAGAGAGAGAGAGGAGAGAGGAGAGGAGGAGAGAGAGTAGAGAGACGGGAGGAGAGGAGAGAGAGAGGGAGATGAGAGAGAAGAGAGAGAGGAGAGAGAGAGAGAGAGAGAGAGAGAGATGACGGAGAGAGAGAGAGAGAGAGAGAGAGAGAGAAAGAGAGAGAGAGAAGGGGGGGGGGGGGGGGGAAAAGAGAGAGAGAGAGAGAGAGGAGAGAGAAGATGAGAGAGAGAGAGAGAGACTAGAGAGAGGAGAGGAGAGTATGAGAGAGAGAGAGGAGAGAGAGAGGAGAGAGGAGAGGAGAGAGAGAGAGAGAGGTATTGAGAGAGAGAGATGAGAGAGAGAGGAGAGAGAGAGAGGAACGATCGAGGAGAGAGAGAGAGAGAGAGACGAGGACGAGAGAGAGAGAGAGAGAGAAAGTATCCTATCTCTTCAAGATCAGCGCCTGCCATCACTTGAAGTGTCCCCCCTCAAACTCCCAAGACCCCGCACACCCCTCCATCAACACTGCTACACCGGCCAAAACGTCACTCTCACCAAACACCCATACGTCACAAACACCAAGCCCCCCTAGTGCCCACAGAATGTATGGGCGGGCTTAGGAGATGGATGGTTCTTACATGTTTTAACTTGGTGTTTGAATAGCAATATTTGTTCATAGCTACGGTAAATTACATACAATGTACAGTGTACATTGGTACAATGTACATAACATACAATTCATATATAAGCAGTATTTAAAGAAGCGATAAACCCCGGAAACGACAATCTTTCAAAGGAAATAATAAATATTAATAAGATTGCTTTGATTTAGTCAGTATAATATATGTAATACAAATTTAATGGTAATCATTTTGTAGATCATGCTTACAGTGAAAATATAAATTAGTTGTAAAACTCCATGCCCGGGTGCTGACGCTCTCAACAGTAAACCAAACCCAAGGACTTTCTCAATCTTAGGCCAACATAAACACCATGGGGTGTTGGTCTGTGTTGAAGGTTGAATTTGACTTGCAAATCAAGCCACAGCACAGGACATAAACTCGTCATGCTCACACCGGCCTACTCTGTTGTTTAAGTTAAAATGCATCGTAGCGTCGTACGTTCTCAGTGTACCAGAAAGGAAAGGTGAATGTGAGATTATCCATATCTTTTCACATGATTGCCAAGAAAATTGAAATACTCACCATTAGTTGGTTTGTGTATCTCTCTTTGCATATATGAGCAATATTACCCATACAACCGACTTGAGCATTCTTCAAATCATTGGATAGAGGTTGTAGGACATTATGGTCGAATGTTGTTATTTTGCCCAACATCATTCATTAGTAACGCCATGAATAATGAAAAACCCTTACTTAGATTTTTTGCGATAACCTATGGACCATGTCAACACTGAAGTGTACTGTTTGTAGAAGAATAATGGCAAATAAGTCTAGCCTGACACCCTTGACCCGATGTACTCGGCTGACGGGAAGCTCCCAAACGGCCACCAGATGTCAGGTAAGCCAATCTTCAGTCTATGTCACATGTCCAGACAATAATCACTGTTTGTAGCTTTCCTTTTCCGGTAGATCCGTCACGATTACCTTCCGATTCTGGTGAGACTGAGCCATTCAGTTCAATCAGTGTACCTGACAGTACAAAATTAATGAAACATTACACCGCTCGATTAGCGCTCTGTTATCGCGCCTATATATACTTTGCTACCCTGTTGATTTCGTCAATTATATACTAAATTAAATAGTTGAACAGTCTTTCATTCAACGTAATACTATGGTGGACAGCTTGTGTTCTTATCGGCCGTCCGAAGTAAAGAAAGGACTTTCCGCCTGTCATGCTGTAACATACCCTGTCAAAGCACGCCGCTCACGCTTTCCCGCCCCATGGCTGTGTGTACTTATGCCCTCTACGGCAGGAATGTACTCATTTGATTGTCGGGAACAAATGAGGACACTACAAACTGCCACGGGCAGCATTAATAGGCCATGTCCATGCCATGTCCGTCCATAGCAAAATGTCATTGGCCGTATAGTTAACTAAGTGGAAGATATTACGATGCTTACTGGTATAAACAAGTGGCTGATTATATAATTTTTTATAATAGTGAGAGCGAGTAACACACAATCTGGTTCTCTTGTTGTTTTGTTTAGAGATAATGCCTCAGAGCCATTAGTGATCTACCGCTGCTGCATATTAGTGTTGGCCCAAAGCCACCACCCCGGGCGAGGGTTACCCCAAACCCCCGGCTGGAACCCGGTACCCATTTCACTGCTGGGTGGTCCAGGGCTAGGGATTTAAGAAAGACCACCCATCTAGCTTTCGCTCCGCCCGGGGATCGAACCCGGGACTTCTCGGTTGTAAGCCGAGCGTGCTAACCACTACACTACAGAGTTGTGTGTGTGCTACACACACACACACATTCTGGAAAATCCTAAATGGTAAAAAAAAGAACAGTAAGATTCCCATTACACTAAACAATTTTTATGAGCATTTTAAACAGCTTGCCAGTGATGACAGTAATTCTAACATCGCAATAAACACAATCACAGATTATGATAACAACACTGACCCCTTACCAATACTTAATGACCCCATAACTGAGGAAGAGGTGAAGAGAAACATTAAGAAACTAAAGAACGATAAAGCCCCAGCAACTGACATGATATTAAATGAATATATTAAAAGTACTCAGCACATTCTGTTCCCTCTATATGTCAAGCTATTTAATAAGATATTTGATAGTGGTATCATGCCATCTGAGTGGCTGGTTGGTATGGTAGTGCCACTCTATAAAAACAAAGGAGACATTCAAGACGCCAATAATTACCGGGGCATCACCCTGCTTAGCTGCCTGGGTAAACTGTTCACCTCTATACTCAATGATAGACTAACTAAATATTCTGATACTAGCAATATTATTAATGAAACACAAGCTGGTTTTAGGCATGAGTACTCTACTTTAGACCATATATTTTTGCTTAAATGCGTAATTGATTTGTTCAACTGGAGAAAAAAGAAGCTTTTTTGTTTATTCGTAGACTACAAGAAAGCCTTTGATATGGTGTGGCGCGAGGGTTTGTGGTACAAGCTAGAGAGGGAGAAAGTGAATGGGATAATACTGAATATAATCAGAAATATGTATAGTAACATCAGGTCTTGTGTAATGCTAAACCAAGAGATGTCTGATACATTTGTATGCAACATGGGAGTAAGGCAAGGGGAAAATTTGTCGCCCCTGCTTTTCGCTTTTTACATTAATGATATTGAAAGTAAATTACTTTAATGTAACTGCAATTTTCTAGATTTTGGTTATGATTTGATAAACTCCTATTTGCAACTTTTTTTTCTAATGTACGCAGATGATACAATTATATTATGTGACAGTGAGGAAGGAATGAAGCAGGCTCTGATAGCATTGTATACTTACTGTAATGAGTGGAAATTAAAGATTAATTGTAACAAAACAAAAATAGTGGTGTTCAGTAGGGGAAAAACTCATCTAAGTAATTATAAATTTGAATTTGTTTATGAAAAAGTTGAGGTGGTAGAAGATTACAAGTATCTTGGTGTATTATTTAATTACAATGGCATGTTCCGTAAAGGAGAGCTAGATTTGAAAGAACAAGCAACAAGAGCAATGTATTCACTAATAGGTAAATGTAGAAAGTTTGACTTGCCAGTTGATATGCAGTTGGAATTATTTAATACCATGGTGTTACCAGTACTGACCTATGCAGCAGAGATTTGGGGAGACTATATGATTAGAGAGCTAGACATATTACACTTAAAATTCTTAAAACAGATGTTGTGTGTTCATAAAAACGCCAGCAATGATATGGTATATGGTGAACTTGGAATGTACCCACTGGAAATTCATATAAAGTGCAGAATGTTAGGTTACTGGTCTCGGCTAATTTCAGGTAAAAACACTAAATTATGCTATATAATGTATCAATGTTTGTTGCATTTGGATATGTTAGGGTTATACACTTCTCCATGGGTTGCCTGCATTAAGAATATATGTAATGAGTGTGGTATGTCAGGGATGTGGTTATCATAAAATGTGCCCAACACTACATGGTTTAAGAAAGCAGTTGAAGTGATATTAAAGGATCAGTGGATTACTACCTGGCATCATAATTTATCAACAAAATCGTTATGCAGTAACTACAATATATTTAAGCAGATTTATGGTATGGAGGTGTACCTCGTCAAACTACCGAAAAGTATTCGCATCCAGGTAACTAGATTCAGAACAAGCAACAATAGACTACCAATAAATGTTGGTAGATACACAGTGTAAACAGAGAAGATCGTCTTTGTAGCAGTGTATTGCTAATGTTGTAGGAGAATTAATTTCATGTCCTATTCGAATGTACTACGAGGAAATTGTAAGGCTGCGGGATATGTATATCCAGAAATACTACACAATTAGGCCAACGCATTTTAAGTATGTTGCGTTAATGCAAAGTACCAGTGTGAATGTTTTGAAGAACTTGTCATTATTCATCAGATCAATTTTGAGCATGTTTAGATAAACTAACAAGTATATCTGATTATTAGTTATCTTTATTTATATTTTTCTATGTGTCACTTAGTTTTGTAAATTGACAATTGGATTTCTCCTAACTTTTAGTTTACGTAGTACTTATCTGTATGTGCATGTATGCACACTTATCTTATTGGTATCGTTTGAAATGTCCTGCCAAATGTATTGTATCTTATAGGAGCTGTGCTCCATACTTTATTTATAAAGTCTGAGCAATAATAAAGTATATTCTATTCTATTCTATTCTATTCTATTCTAATTCACACACACACACACACACACACACACACACACACACACACACACACACACAACACACACACAACACACACACACACACACACACACACACACACACACACACACACACACACACACACACACACACACACACACACACACACACACACACACACACACACACACACACCACCACCACCTCATACGGAAAAGTAGAAACTGTTGTTTGTTACTAATATATACCAGCACATGAAAATTAAAAGCAAGCAAAAGGTGCAACTTACTAGTTCCTTAGTGTTGGGAGCCACTGCTTCCAGATACCTGACACCTCTATTTATGGACCAATGCATTAAAATTTGGAGCAAATGACTGGGAAGCAGCAATCTTGTGTTTTTTTTTTTTTTTTTTTTTTTTTTTTTTTTTTTATAACATTTGTGCCTATAGCGCCTGTAGGCAGTGGTGACCCAGGGCTCGGATGGGAGGCTCTGGAGGTTCACTTGAGGGTTCTGATGGTTGGTCCTCGCCCGTTGGTGGCGCAGGCAGGATTCTTATAGTGACGCCTGTGAGGCTCATGCCGCCCCCCTGTGTCCTCCGATGCACTCGCAGTCGAAGGTAGAGTTGATAGGCAGGGCATGTGGGTGTTCTTAGGCCACTCGACGATGCAGAAAGTTTTTGGGTTTCTTCGGGAATCGAACTCGGGTCACCAAGAACGCCAGTCGGAGACTCTAACCGCTCCTCTACCGCCTCGGGGAGGCGGTAGCGGAGGTTAGGTAGAGGGGATTCATAACTTGTACTGAATTGAGGTGCTTGTCACTGAGTTTGGAACGAGGCCGTGAACTTGTTAATGTTCATAACCGAAAAAAGCTGCTCACAGACAAATGTGCTCCCAAACATTGACATGATCTTTGAAGCCAAGCATTTAACCTTCAGATAATTTTGGCCAACATATTGATAAAATGTGCCCAATTCAGAGCTAGAAAATGTTTCTTTCCAAATAGAATCACACTGCATATAAATTACTTAAAGTTGCATATCATCTGGCAACACATTAACATCAACTGAAAATGGGTTTTGAAAGATAGCAAAATCAGCCTCCAGGCATTTAACATCTCAAAATCTGTCCTAAGACTCATTTTCAAGCTGGGAGATCTTTTCACATAATAGTGACCAATAATGGTCACTATTATGGAGGTCATCATTATTTTGCATGGATTTCAAAATTGGGAACTGTGCGAAATTATCTTCTGCAATCAGATCTTTAAATAGCTGAAGTTTTCTCTCAAAGGCACAAATAAAGTAATACAGCTCTGTTACCAGTTTGTTTCTTCCTTGCATCTGTATGTTTAGGTAACTTAAGTGATGTGTAGTATCCACTATGAAAGCTAAATCTTTCACCCAAGCAATGTCACTTAGTTCAGGCACTTCTTTTCCCTTT
>JACEEZ010014883.1:0-40000 GCA_016584305.1 Chionoecetes opilio
AAAAATTGTTTTGGAACTCAGCGAGTTGAGAACAACCCGAACCAATAATCATACCAAAAGCCCAGGATATAACTTTAGTTTGCTTTGTATTAGTCGCACGGCCACTGTGTTGACTTGACATGGGGCGGCTGATGGGGACTATTGCTAAGGTCTAAAAAATTGTGATTATCTTCCGCAAGATTTCATATTTTTTTCAAAAACACCATGTCTACAAGGCCATCAGAAAATGGAATCTGCTAAACACAATCGAAAAGAAAACATGCTATGATAAGTATATTGAAAGAGTAGTAACTGAATAGACTGGATAATTGTGCTTCATTACAGCATTTGCGAGAGAAGCAAGTGTTAATAATTTCCTTTTGTCAGGCATGGATGATACCATATTTTGTAGTATTGTTACCGAGGCGAAGAAAAAAGGGAAATAACCAAGAGCATGTACATTTAAATAAATAAATAATCATTATAAATGTAACACTATGAATAAGAAAAAAAAGATATTAATAATAATAACCAGAACAAACACTCTGCCTTCTACTGCAACTCACTTGCTGCTTTATTTCACTTTGCTCATCATGTGTCTACTACTACATATATCTATCTAATATAATATAGGAGTAGCCGTGTGTCTGTCTGTCTGTCTGTCTGTTTGTAATGGGAAGCCGAAACTGTAAATTCAATTTTGATGAGAGTAGACTAAACAAATCGCAAATAAATCGGAGGTGGTAAGCGGCCTGGTCCCATGTCGATTGAATAATTTTGAAGGGGTGTTTTGGGCAAAAAAAAAAAAAAAATTGAGTATTAGCTTACAAGAATAAAATCTGCGGTACCATTGTGCCACATTTCACTAACTCCGTAGATTCATGGACTTACCGTTTGTGTTCGTGTGTGTATTCACTTAGTTGTATTCACCTAGTTGTATTTTACAGGGCCTGAGCAACGTTCGTATGGCCCCTTTTCCATATCAACATGTTTTATGTTTTATCATTCATCCTTAGTTGGCCGAAGCCACCACCCCGGGAGGCGGGTCACAAACCCCCGGCTAACACCCGGTACCCATTCACTGCTGGGTGGACAGGGGCTCGGGTTGTAAGAGGACCGCCCGTCTGTCTTCGGTCCGTCCGGGGATCGAACCCGGGACTTCTCGGTTGTGAGCCGAGTGTGCTAACCGCTACACTACTTGAGTTACCCAGTGAAAGTTTGTGTGTGTGTGTGCAAGCATGTATAAATTGCATATGTGTGTGTGTGCAAGCATGCATATATGTGTGTGTGCAAGCATGTATATGTATGTGTCTGTGTGCATGTGTATGTGTGTGTGTGTGTGTGTGTGTGTGCGTGCGTGCGTGCGTGTGTGCGTGCGTGCGTGCGTACGTGCGTGCGTGCGTGTGTGTGTGTGTGTGTGCCTGTGTGTCCGTTTGTGTGCGTGTATGAGTGTGTGTGAGAGAAAGAAAGCCGAGAAAGGAAGTTGTATAGGGACAACGTGGTGATCGATAAGTGGAACCTGCAGTTTTCCTAAGTCGACCACTGTGTGTAAAAACTCTTAAGATTATGTCCTGAAACATAAATGGTACAAAAAATAAGTTAGAAAAAATGGAGGTGCAAAGTGTACTACTAAATTACGACATAATTAGTTTAAACGAAGTTAAGACATCACTACCAGTCTACGCATCACTACAAGTCTCTTTTCCTGGTTATGTTTCCTTTAAAAGTGAAGTGAGAGGCTCAACTGAGCGCGGGGGAACTATGTTACTTGTGAAGGATTATTTGTCTAAGTATGTAACAGATCTAGAGAAGTAGATCATATTATATTACTACGCGCGCTGGACGATGCAGTACTGGCCCCATGATCAGTCTGCTGGCCAATTCACTTGCTGCATATGACTTATCATATAGACTATTTTATCAGTATATATGATATACTGTAATCTTCGTAAATGTTTGTTCTATAATATTATCAAATAAAAAACAGTAAAACACACTAAAGAAATGCCATTACGAGACGCTGAAGAAATGTCCAATTCACTTGCTGCATATGACTTATCATATAGACTAGTTTATCAGTATATATGATATACTGTAATCTTCGTAAATGTTTGTTCTATAATATTATCAAATAAAAAACAGTAAAACACACTAAAGAAATGATATTACGAGACTCTGAAGAAATGTGCATTCACTTCAACTCCTCGCCATTTAAAACTTTGTGAGTCTACTTTATCATGAAGGGTATCAATAGAAGCGCAATTTTATTAGCTTGCCATTGATATATTTAGTTTTCTGATAAATGAATTAAACCATGCATATATTAGCGTTAAATAAATAAATAAAATCATCAATCGGGTAATTTTCCCGATTTTTGAGGTTATTTATTTAGTTAACGCTAAATTATACATGGTGCTAATTCATTTATCAGAGAACGAAATATATAAGTAAATAAATAACTTCATCAATCGGGAAAATTACCCGATTGATGATTTTATTTATTTACTTAACGCTAATTTATGCATGGTAGTAATTCATTTATCAGCAAACGAAATAAATCAATGGAAAGCTAATAAAATTGCTCTTCTATTGATACCCTTCATGATAAAAGTTGACTTGTAAGGTTTTAAATGGCGAAGAGTTGAAGTTCATGCATATTTCTTCAGAGTCTCATAATGGCATTTTTTTTGTGTGTTTTACTGTTTTTTATTTGATAATATTATAGAGCAAACATTTACGAAAATTACAGTATATGATATATACTGATAAACCAGTCTATATGATAGTCATATGCAGCAAGTGAATGGGCCAGCAGACTGACCATGGGGCCAGTACTGCAACGTCCAGCGTTGAACGCGATCACGACAGAATTAGACGAAATACGAAAAAACTCATTAAGCAGAGCAAGAAAAATTTTGAAGTACGTATTGCCGAAATGAGCAAATCAAACCCTAAATAATTCTACAGCTATGTTAAAAGGAAAAAAAGTAATGACGTCAACCATAGGGCCGTTGGAAATGGAAAATGGCGAACACACAGAAAATGAAGTGACTATGGCGGATACTCTAAATATTTTTTGCATCAGTCCTTCACAGTGGAAAACACGCAAATCAACCCATCCCGAAAACCCAGAACAAAGGTACTTGCCTCAGCTCATTAACCTTTCAGGAATGTGCCCATTTTGCTCGCGATAAATAACATGAAGATAAACAAGCTCCTGTCCTAAATAAAATTTCGCCACGCATATTAAAAGAAGCAAAGAACGAAATAGTAAAACCACTTTCCATCTTATTTAATAAGTCTTTACTCACCGGAAATGTACCGTGCGAATGGAAACTAGCAAATGTCACACCCATATTTAAAAAAGGAAGCAAGTCGCAGCCCGGAAACTATCGCCCAATCATTTTTAACCCATCAGTTTGCTGGAAAATTAATGGAATCCATCATAAGAGACAAAATCTTTAAAGTTCTTAAAGAAAATGACATAATAAAAGACTCGCAGCATGGATTCAGAAATAAACGCTCATGCCTCTCAAACTTACTTGGATTTTTACAATAGTGTATTCAAAATGTACGACAAAACGAGGGCAGTAGACGTAGTTTACCTCGATTTTAAAAAAGCGTTCGACAAAGTTCCTCATAAGCGTCTCATTAGCAAAGTAAAAGCTCATGGTATAACAGGCCATCTTTCAAATTGGATAGAAAACTGGCTGTCAAATCGTAAACAAAGGTGGTAATAAATGGAAATTCTTCTGACTGGACCAGTGTAAATAGTGGTGTTCCTCAAGGATCGTTCTCGGACCTATCCTGTTCTTAATATACATAAATGACATTGACGGGGAAAACACATGCAGGATATCGAAATTTGCTGATGACACCGAAAATCCAAACATAGCCTCTACAGAATCTCAGCGCCAACTCATACAAAAAGACTTAAACACGCTAAAAAGAATGGTCAAAAACATGGCCAAATGAATTTCAACCTTGACAAATGCCATGTACTACATATCGGTAATAACAACCCTCATAAAAGTTACGTGATGAACGATTTCCAACTAACAATGTTGATAAAGAAAAAGATTTAGGCGTTATAATCTCGAAAGATCTCAAACCATAACCAAATTATAGAGGGAGTTTAAAAACTGCAAAAAAATTGGTTTGGCTTTATTGGCCGAACTTCAGTTTCCAATCTGAAAAAATTTACTCACTCTCTTTAAATCGCTTGTTCGCCCCCATCTAGAATACTGTGTGAGTTTGGTCACCCTTTTTATAAAAAGGACATAGATAAACTAGAAAAAATACAGCGCAGATTTAAACCCAAAAAGAACCTAGATTGCGAAAATAAATCGTACGAAAATCGGCTCAAAGAACTTAACTTATTCCCACTAACAAAACGAAGGATAAGAGGGGACCTCATCGAAGTATTTAAAATCTTCAACGGATTTACGAACGTAGTCCCAGAAAATCTTTTCACGCTAACCGTCAAGCTCAACTAGAAACAACGGATTTTAAAATAAGCAGGAAACGGTTTGTAACGAACGAAGCAAAGTACTTCTTCACAAACCGTGTTGTAAACGTATGGAATGGGCTGCCGTCAGACGTAGTAAACTCAAATACAATAGAATCATTTAAAAGTCGCCTCGATAAATATCTCATATCAAAAACCCCGGTTGTCACTTATTTTTCTCGGAATAATAAATTTTATCTCGCGGGCCTCTGAAACTTACTCTCATTGCGTAAAATGATTGCGAGTCGCGTCTACACAACCCCTCCCACACGTCTCAGACAGCCCCGAGTAACGGTCACTACTACAACTTTTGACCTGTGACGGGGTGTGGTTCAGTAAGGGCCCTGTCAGTTAGTGACCACCATCGGGATTTATATACCCGGGGTCATGCTGCAGGGGGCATTTTAAGGTCACGGCGTCCTACTTGGAAAGTGCACTACCGCAGTGGATTGAAACGGAGCTGGGGCCTGATTGACTGCCCGCCTCCCAAGAAAGCGCCAGGCAAGGCTGCCGCACCACCCCTGAACTTCCACACTGAGCCTACACCAACACTACATTAGACTCATAACACACACGATAGCCCCGAGTTAACGGTTACCACTACTACTCTTGACCTGTGACGGGCTGTGGTTCAGTTAGGGTCCTGACAGTTAGTGACCACCATCGGGATTTAAGGTACCAGGGGTCACTTGCTGCAGGAGGCATTGAAGTGTACGGCGTCCTACATGGAAAGTACACAATCCGCAGTGGATTGAACGGAGCTGGGGCCTGATTGACTGCTGCCTCCCAAGAAAACGCCAGGCAAGGCTGGCCCACCACCCCTTGAACCTCCACACTGTGTTCCCACCATTACAAACACACATAACATGACCTATCTATCAAGAACTAAAACCCACCCCCACAAACTAGTAGTAGTTAGCCATAGATTACAGCTTTCAACTTTCCCCACAATTCCATGCAGTTTTTCTATATTGCATGGTATCATTCTTTCCGGCCAGCTTCGGCTGGGGGGATGGGTGGGTGGGGAGGAGCCTTCTACTTCCCATCCTTTCTCTCTTATTATCTAGTTAGTGTAGTATAGTTAAAGCAAACAGTCTTGTAAGGACCTATAGGTCTGTTGCTGTTTGTGTTTCCTGTATTCCCTTTGTATTCCAGCGCGCGTAGTTGCGGCGTGTCACATCCAGTTCTACTGTTATCTATGCTCCAGTGTTATACTACCAGACTCAGGTATGATATCTATGATTGAGCATATGCTGTGGACTCTAGTTATAATTAGTTGATAGTTTAATGATTATTATGTTTACATTAGTATTTAGGTATTATGTAATATCAATATTATTACCTGCATACTGTGGTCAATAAAAAAAAAAAAAAAAAAAAATATATATATATATATATATATATATATATATATATATATATATATATATATATATATATATATATATATATATATATATATATATATATATATATATATATATATATATATATATATCTATAATAATATAAGCGAAAGTGTGTCTGTCTGTGTGTGTGTGTGTGTGTGTGGTATAGGTTCCACCCCCGTGGCGCAAACACCTCATATGCACATTTTTGGAACCGGGTTGACCAGGGGAAGGTCATAAGCCCATTTATGAGATGATCCGATCATTTTTTTTTTTCTTCTTTTTTTTAGCAGCCTATTAGCGAGAATTGTGAAAACAAAAGTGGGTTGCGAGAATTGAGGAAGCCTTGATGTAGGGTGATGGGTAATGGGTGAGTGAATGGGTGGGGTGATGGGTAATGGGTGTGGGGTGATGGGTGAGTGAATGGGTGGGGGTGATGGGTTGGGGGTGATGGGTGATGGGTGAGGGAATAGGTGGGGGGTGATGGGTAATGGGTGAGTGAATGGGTGTGGTGATGGGTAATGGGTGAGTTAATGGGTGGGGGGTGATGGGTAATGGGTGAGTGAATGGGTGGGGGGTGATGGGTATTGGGTGAGTGAATGGGTGTGTGGTGATGGGTAATGGGTGAGTGAATGGGTGGGGGGTGATGGGTAATGGGTGAGTGAATAGGTGGGGGGTGATGGGTAATGGGTGAGTGAATGGGTGGGGGGTGATGGGTAATGGGTGAGTGAATGGGTGGGGGGTGATGGGTAATGGGTGAGTGAATGGGTGGGGGGTGATGGGTAATGGGTGAGTGAATGGGTGGGGGGTGATGGGTAATGGGTGAGTGAATAGGTGGGGGGTGATGGGTAATGGGTGAGTGAATGGGGGGGGGGTGATGGGTAATGGGTGAGTGAATGGGTGGGGGGTGATGGGTAATGGGTGAGTGAATGGGTGGGGGGTGATGGGTAATGGGTGAGTGAATGGGTGGGGGGTGATGGGTAATGGGTGAGTGAATAGGTGGGGGGTGATGGGTAATGGGTGAGTGAATGGGTGGGGGGTGATGGGTAATGGGTGAGTGAATGGGTGGGGGGAATATGTACATTTCTACATCCATGATTTCAGGAAAGTTAGAAGGGGCTATCTGGAGAGTCCATGTTTGGTGGGCCGAAGGCCCACCAAACACAGGTGGTGGGCCGAAGGCCCACCAATAGCCCTCCGCAGGAGCTAGCCAAAAAGTCCGCCCGGAGGGCGGCTTTGCGGCTAGTATATATATATCTGTGTGTGTCTGTGTGTGTGTGTGTGTGTGTGTGTGTGTGTGTGTGTGTGTGCATGCATGCATGCATGTGCGTGTGAGTGTGTGTGTATATATGTGTGTGCATGTGTGTGCGTGACGTGTATGCGTCACACACCAACACTTATCCATCAAAATTTACTGTAAATGGATGGATGGATGGATGGATGGAATTGTATCGCCGTCATTGCCACTTATCTAGCGAGAAAAAAGCCTTTCGGATTTTTGGCTGCTGAAAATATTCCAAAATTGTCGTCGATCAATGTTTTTGTTATTATGCCGCAAACTATGAGTCGAAGAAGATAACTTAACGAAGTAACAAAGGTTCATCTTGACGTATTCTACATGATGCAATAGTCGGTTTATCAAAACACCTTATGGATGTTGAGTAACTTGATATTTTGTATAAATGTACGAATATGCTATTTTCTCAATTATTTACCAATCAATATTTTTTTGCTTTACGCCAATTGATAGCCCTCGATCTACTTCATATTTACTTATGTATACCTATTGCACATATCTGCCTTTTTGTTTAAAAAAAAAAAAATATATATCCTTTGCAAAATTCCGAGAAAAAAAATCGTAAAATAGATTTGTTTGAAAATTAGTTCATAGCTGTTTTCGGGCATGCTGAACACGATTCTGGAGTTAGTTTTCACTTACAATGATTAAAAGTCCCTATTTCAGCCAATTCACAATGACATGATGCTTCCAGATATTCCTTAAAACCCACAAATTTGACATAACTTACTACAAGAGATAATAATATGATAGGCATTGCTAGATTAATCATAACTTCAATACAATCATCATCATTAGTATTAGTATTAGTATATTAGTGATATGTAGTATTAGTAATTACAACACTACTTAATACTACTACTATTAATGCCTGACTTCTACCTTCAATCATTTCTACCTTTACTAACATACTCTCTCTCTCTCTCTCTCTCTCTCTCTCTCTCTCTCTCTCTCTCTCTCTCTCTCTCTCTCTCTCTCTCTCTCTCTCTCTCTCTCTCTCTCTCTCTCTCTCTCTCTCTCTCTCTCTCTCTCTCTCTCTCTCTCTCTCTCTCTCTCTCTCTCTCTCTCTCTCTCTCTCTCTCTCTCTCTCTCTCTCTCTCTCTCAAAAGGACTTGTCAACTACTAATACTCAACACCAGCGGTTCCCAAACTTTTCAAGTACGTGACCCCTTTCAGTAGTACCAAACCTACCATGACCCCCACCTTTATAAGCCTTCCATAAAATACTAATTTCCAATGGCGCAGATACATTTTAAAGTTTAATCACAGCAGAGAGAGCAATGACAACAACAAACTAAGGGGGGGGGCGCTCAGTAGAGCGCATACCTCCGCCCGAATATTTCATCAATTGGTTGCCATGCCAATAGTTGTGATTCGATTTCATCCAAAATTAAATAAGTTCTTCCTTATACCAAATAGACTTGGTATACTAAGTTTGGTTTAAATATATTTGTAACTTTTCGAGAAATCCTGTACACTAACAAACAAACAAACAAACAAACAAACAAACAAACAGACAGATCGGGGTGAAAACATAACCTCCCTCCAACTTCGTTGGCGGAGGTATAACATTGTATTAATGTTTATTATCAAGGATTGATTTAATCATGTATTTTAATGAGAAGGATGTATTTGCTTTTCTGATACAAGCAAATCAAGATGCGGGTCTATGTGGCTCAAGGCACATCACATGTCTGCTTCAGCATCCAAACTGTTTCGTGCCTTTGATTTGATTACCAAGAGAGTCGAGAAACCACTTTCACAGAGGTAAGCCGACGAGAAAGGAATTAAATGAGAACCTTCAGGGCGAATTCGCTGGTCTTGGAGAAAGCGGAAAGCATTTTGGCCCAGCAATTAGAGCTGCTGAACTGTTGTTGTTCCTGGAACTCCTCTTTGGCTGCGGTGTTGTTGATAAGCTCCAAGAATTCCTCTTGTATGTCATCAGGAAGATCGTCCACAGTGCATCGGAAAGGATTGCGGGCAAGTTTCAGCTGTACATTCTCATTTGCATCAATCTCATGAAAATAGTGTCTGAACTCTTCTTGGAAGCTTGGCAAGTGCTCCTTGATCTCTTGCTGCAGCTCCTTTGCAAGTGGTTCTTCACCGACGATCTCAGTCAGACGTTGGAAGGAAACTACATTTCCCCTCTCGACTTTCCTCTCCCAAAGAGCTAGCCTGTCGAGGAAAGCCTTGATGGCATCGGTGTGCATTATGATGGTGGTATCTGTAGTTGCCGGTTGAGTCCATTCAAAGCCTCGAACACGTCTGCCGAGTAGGCAAGACTACACTTAAACGGCTCTCGAATGTCCTTTAACAACTGCTCCGTCTTCTTCCCTTGAGCTGCCAGAAATACCTGCAATTCATCAAAGAGCTCAAATACACGGGTGAGAACATTGCCCTTTGACAGCCAACCAACAGATGTGTAGAAGAGGAGGTCTTGATGGGCAGAATCCATATCTTGGCACAACTGACGAAACAGCCTGATGTTGAGTGGCCCCTCCTTTGATATGGTTGACGATGCGGATCACAGTTTCCAAGGTGACTTTGAGACCAGCAGGGAGCGTCTTGGAGGCAAGAGCTTCACGGTGGATCAGGCAGTGTGTTGTAATGACATCCAGGTTCTTTTTCTTGACCAGAGTCACAAATCCTGACTTGGAGCCGCGCATGCTGGGAGCTCCGTCCGTGCAGACACCAACCAACTTTGCCCACGAGAGCTTTTCCTCTTGGAAGAAGTTGGACACCATGTTCATGACATCTTCAGCCTTTGTAGTTGTTATCAGTGGGCCGCAGAAGAGGAACTCCTCCTCCACTTGATTTTCCGAGATGAACCGAGCATAAACCAAAAGCTGTGGAAGCTGTGCGACGTCTGTGGACTCATCAAGTTGGATGGCGAAGAAGGGAGAGAGTCGGATTTTCTCCGTCACCTGAAACTTGATGTCCTGGGACATGTCATCGAGGCGCTGCTTAACTTAGTTGTCCGAGAGACTTATCTGATTAAGCTTGTTGACACAGTTCTGATCGAGAACAAGACGAGCAGCCTCTACCATGCAAGGTTTAACGAGCGTCTCTCCAATCGTGTGTGGCTTCTTCTGCTTCGCGATAAGAAGGGAGATCTTGTACGAGGCCTCGACGATCTTGATGTGTTGAAAGAGAACTCCTGTTCCATGATCCAATCTCGACCGCTTGAGCTGGCGTTCTTTGATTTTGAAGTAGGCCAAATCCTGGCTGGCCAGTTCCGGATGAACCTTGGCGAGGTGCTCCTTCAGCTTGAAGGGCTTCAGGCTCTCGTTAGCAAGTGTCTTCTTGCAGATGACGCACTGTGGCAACTGCACGCCATTGTTCACGATAGATGAGAAGCCAAAGTTGAGAAAACTCTCGTTGTATGTGCGTTTCTTCGAAATTTGCAAAACAAAATATCAAGCATTAGTAAAGTAAATAGTCGTACGACAAAACCTAAATATATAAATTTAAAAAAAATCCTAAATATCATTTAAAAAAATCCTCAAAATCTTGGACCCTCCATGACCCCCAGAAAAAGGCTCATGACCCATTTGGAGGTCATGACCCGCAGTTTAGGAACCGCTGCTCTACACCCATCCCTCCTCTAACACAATTGTGCTTAACAAAAATTCAGAGTTATGAAAAATTATTACTTATTACCTACAATTAAGAGATATTACCTAATTCATTTAATGATATTCGAAGAAAAATAATTCACTAAAAAATATTCGATCTCACAAAATTGTCCTTAAATTTTAAATGTCAATGGGAAAATATTCGTTTAATGCATTTTTTTATTCAACGCACGTACTATTTTCCAAAAACGTAACTAGTGCATTAAACGAGAGATGAGTGTATATTGCTACTACCACCACTACTACTTGTACAGCAAATACATGATCAACAGAAACAAATAAGACATCAAGGAAACAGAGTGGGTTAGAAAATACGAGAGGCTGGGTTCTCCACACACTACCTGGGGATTGACACTCCGAAATATTTCTACTATTGAGCCACATTCCCTTATTTTATCCATAGTGTGAGTTAGCTAGGAAGTACCTGATTAGTTCATACAGTTCACCTACGAATTTTTACAAGAAAAATCTTGCCAAATGCAAAGATTCTATCAAAGTAGAGTGACATGGGTGTTATAAGATGCTGCGGAACGGCTGGAGCCAAAGAGAAAGCACTGTGTTTGTGACACTTTGGAGCAAGGAGGGAGGATACGGCACTCGGTCCCTCCACTCTGCTAGGAACTGCAGTAATACAGGAACATTTTGTGAATACCTGCAAGGTGAGACTGACCGTTAGCAACACTCTTGATGCTGCATCAGGTACATCACACCAACCTGCATCATACAACACCTATATATCTATTCACATTTTGCAATATCTAGTGGCCAAATTTAGGGGAAGCGGTGGCAGAGGTGTTTATGCCTACAAGTGGCGTACTCAGTGTGCAGAGTTCGATCCCAACAATCAAACAATGTTAATTAAAGTAGATGGAATGATAAGTGATGCACAAGCTTTGTGTGAAGACATGAACACTCACTTCTTGCTGTCAGGAGAAATGGGATTGTCTTCATAAGGATCCTGACGCAGATCATACAGGCTCCTGGCTGTAGTCCTCCACGTCAAAGCAAGAGCAGTAGATCTCTTTGCCACAGTGAGTGCTTCCCGGGTGCCATTTGTAGCCCGCCAGGTGCAGCTTGTACACAGCCGTATCTGTGTGGCCCAGGAACACAATTAGAAGGGGCAAACAATAAATATATCGAGTCACATAAGAGAAATGAGATGAAGATTTGTGAATTAATGAACTGACAAAATAAACACACACATAGACACCTACCATATATGAAGCGGAGGGCATGGATCTCCTCCCGGCAGTGGTGAATCAGGGTGCGGGAAGGAGAACGAGCTCCCTTAGTGAGGACGTTAGCAATGCTCACCCCATCCAGTTCCTGTTTGGGTAAATGCTTAATTACATAAGGTACGTATAGATATGACACGTTAACCATTCTTATATTTGGCATTACTGAGGGTGGAAAATGTTTCAAATACTCCATCAAGCTATTTTTTCCCCTTTTTTTAAACGCATTTGGGTCACACTTAACAAAGCAGATATATAAATCGTGTACAATCGACTAACTCCTCTGTTCCAGGTATCCAGATTTCTTCATATGAACAAAGCCCCCAGTAGCCAGGAAATCCCAGGACTGCACTTTCCAACACCATCTGAACCCTGGCGCTCCAATCTTCACGCCCCATGGCATTATATGATCATCACAGGGTCATCGCATCACTTATGAAATACTCAGCTAGTGTCAGTCATGGTTGGACATCATGGCAGTGATTTGCCTGTGTCTGTATATAATTTTGCATATGCTAAACCTACAATATACGTTAATTTACTGAGATGTGCTATTCATAACCACTTCTGAATGCGTGGAAATAGCGTAGTGATGAAGTGATCCGTGTGTTTTCTATTGATACAATTTTTACGAGGTTCATGGGTGGCACGTGGTAGCTTGTTGAAGCCATGGCTGAGCCAGCCATCGAGACCATTGCACACCTTCAAGCTAAATGTTGCCCCACTTCACAAATTAACACCTCCACAGTCCACTGCGGCTGCACCTACATTCATGAAGATTGTTTCATCGTAAAGAGAAAGGATGAACAGGAGTGCAATTAAGATTTCATTCACTTTCATTGCTGTATAGTAGAAATCTTGGTGTAACAAGAAGTTTTGGGAAAACCGTGGACCACAGCGGGGGAAATCCCTTGTTTACCCCGGAGGCTGGGATAAAGCAAGTGACACGTCCAATAAATACCATACAATGTTATATTACTACATTTTGACTGAAGGCTGACACAAAGCTATAGATTGAATGATGAAATTGATAAATTCATTAATTAATAAAATTTTATAAATTAAATTGATACATAAAATGTAATTTTTATCAAGATACTTTCAGTTGCCTACTGAGTAGTCATTACTTCCTTTATGCTTTCTTACATATTTTATTTACTGCAAACCATAAACCTCTTTGTGTGTGCTGATAATTATGCAATACAGACGGCACTTTAAGTCCTTTTGTAAACAAGTCAAGTTGCATCACCTACCCTGTGGGTGAGGTGGGACATCAGTCATGGAGGGGAGGCAGGCCAGCAAGGTCAAGCATGGTAGGGAGGGTGTCCAGGAGGGAGGTCGGGGCGTCCAGGATGACACCCGCTGGGATGTGGCCGGGCCATCGGAAGATGCCGGGCACTCTGATGCCACCCTCTGCCCCTCCCATGCCTTTGCCCCCTGTGGATAAAACCAAGGTAGTACCTCATCCTAATTGGGATTGGTATATATTGTGTTGCATTTTTTATTAGCACAAAGAAAATATAATAAAAAATACATGTAACACAAAAGATGACAAAACAAGAATTTGCAAAATAATAGAGTTGCACCGCTACGCAGCACAAAGCCACTGAGTCATGGCGTCCCCCCACCTTTAAAGAGTCCGTTGTAGCCCCCTGTGCGCTGGCCATCCTCGGCCAAGGCCTCCAGGTGGCCGCCGTGGTCGGACATGAAGTACACGATGGTGTTGTCCTGCAGGTTGTGATTTCAGAGGGCTGTTAGGATCTCTCCCACCGATGCATCCATCTCCTCCACATTGTCTCCATACCTATGTACAGGGGCATAGGTACCTCTAGTCACTGGGGGCTACTTAATATCTTATCCTATGTCTATATCTTAATATCTATATGTATTTCTACATCTTATCCTATATATAATATATATATATATATATATATATATATATATATATATATATATATATATATATATATATATATATATATATATATATATATATATATATATATATATATATATATATATATATATATATATATATATATATATATATATATATATATATATCATTAAAAGTGATACCTAGTTCAGCGTTTATTATATTTTTCAAAATATTTGTTTTTGTCTTAACCCGCTGAGTACCAGCGGGTTTTTATAATAAAAAGTACATCCACAGCCCAGCTGAGTTTACGTTTTTTTTTTATTATTAAAAAGTGGAAAAATGAAGATAACAAAAAATATCGCTCACATCGAAAAATGGGGGTTCTAAGGGGGTGGGGCACCCTCAGCCGTCAGCTGATTCCGGCCCGAATTCAAGGTTCCCGCGCGCCTAGCCCTCAGCTGAGCCCGCAGCATTGCAGATGTACGATGCGTCCAGTTTTCGGGTGGCGGTTATTTTCACACCACCAGAGCATCATGTGTGCCTTCATAGTTCATATATACCACGTATGTATCACATAATGTCATAATAAGTCATGATAAGTGGACTTAGTAAAGATTTATAAATAAGGACGAGTGGCAATTTGCCCTAGCGTCCCGGTAACCATAGAGACGGGCGACCATGGTGGATTTGTACCCCAGCATAACATACGTACACACGCACACCCAGCAACTCCCACACTCTACAAACAGGACTTCTAAGCCTATACTTGAGGGTTGCCACGTACAGTCCCTGGCCAATTTATTAGACGCACCCTCCATTTTTCATATAATGTAAGGTTGCGATGAGAAATCCCTACGAATTATAGTTTCAAATGCCTTAAAGTAAATACTAAATGAATTTAAACAATTGTGAATAATAAATACACATAACTGGTAGGAATAGACCTATATTTATCGACATATATCAATTTTTGACAAATATATCGTCAGTCAGAAAATTACCCATATTTTCAAAATTAGCCGTTCCGCCCTTGGCGGCTATTAAAGCTTCGATACGCCTTGGCATACTAGGAATGCATTCCTGTACTGTCTCCTGCAGCTTTGGGTTATGATTCCAGACATCAATAAGCTTCTTAATCAGCTGGGTTTTTGTTGTAATCAACTCCTTTGCCATTTCTCTCTTCACCAGCTCCCACACATTTTCTATCGGGTTCATATCCGGCGAATTTCCCGGCCAGGACAATAGAGGTACATTCTGTTCATGCAAAAAGGCTTTTACTGAACGAGCAGTGTGGCAGGAAGCGCCATCTTGCATGCAAACGAAGGATTCTCCATTTGGAAACCAATCTCTTACCTGAGGAAGAAGCCTATCCATCAACATCTGTCTGTATTGGTCCTGCCGCATTGTCCCCTGAACCACGTACAGACGACCAGTGCCCTTTCCGCTTATAACAGACCAAATCATGACTTTGGTGGGATGTTTTACAGTCTGTACAACACAGTCAGGATGATATTCTTTACCAGGGCGCCTTCGCACAAACTGAGATTTCTTCGCCAAGATTTCAAATGTGCTCTCGTCACTGAAGCAAACCTGAAATAAAAAGGAAAACCCACTACTGCAAATGTCTACACACTGTATTTTCCACTTTGACGCGTGAAAAGTTAGACTCATCGTGGGTTTTCCTTTTTATTCCAGGTTTGCTTCAGTGACGAGAGCACATTTGCAATCTTGGCGAAGAAATCTCAGTTTGTGCGAAGGCGCCCTGGTAAAGAATATCATCCTGACTGTGTTGTACAGACTGTAAAACATCCCACCAAAGTCATGATTTGGTCTGTTGCACCCCTAAGGGGGATTGCACCTTAAAAGGTGCAACTATGCACCCTCAAAGGTGCAAAATCGGTGACATCCTTTTGCACCTTTAAAGGTGCAAAGTTGAACATTCTTTCTTAATGTGTATCCTTTCCTCCCTTCCCCTCCGTCCTTCCTTTCATTGCATCCTATTTTGTTATCTGCATTTGTGTGGCTCAGTGTGTGTGTGTGTGAGTGTGTGTGTGTGTGTGTGTGTGTGTGTGTGTGTCAGAGGTGGGCACCGCAAACGAAAATCCACTTCCGCAAACGCAAATCCGCAAACCCCAATCCTTATGTTCCGCACGCAAGTCGCAAATTCTTAGTTCACACTTCCGCACTCATCCGCAAACTGCACCATTATGATATTCCTGCATATTTGTAAATTGTAAAGCCTTTGTGTAGTAAATCTATATATTTTTCTAAATCACTTTGACAAATATATAAATGCAATATATAGTGTATATAATCATTATATTATAATATTATATATAATATATATATGATATATATATATATATTATATATATATATATATATATATATATATATATATATATATATATATATATATATATATATATATATATATTATAATATATATATATATATATATATAATATATATATATATATATATATATATATATAATATATATATATATATATATATATATATAATATATATATATATAGTATATATATATATAATATATAATATATATATATATAATAATATATATATATATATATATATAATATATATATATATAATAATTATATATATATATATATATAATAATATATATATATAATATATATATATATATATATATATATATATATATAATATATATATTATATATATATATATATATATATAATATATATATATAATATATATATATATATATATATATATATATATATATATATATATATTATATATATATTAGTATTTGTTTCATACTTACCCCTCAGTTATGTTATAGCTCACATTTTACCTTCTCCTCATTGTGGCCACTTAGTTAATATATCAACTTAAGTGCACTGTAAGGGGTAATAATAAATAAAAGTACACTACACTCTTTTCCTTTTCCAAATCCTTTTCATTGATAAAATACCAGACCCTTAACCTCAGACTCCTCATTCAGAGTCCTCTGCTGACAATTCCATATTGAGCAATTCCATGTTCCCATTCATGAAGACCAATCTCTCAAAAATATCACACAAGTATCCACACGAGCGACTCTTAAATAAGGTTCGGGCTCATGGAATAGATGGGAAGGTTCTTCATTGGATCAGAGCTTGGCTAAGTAATAGGCAACAAAGGGTTATAATTAATGGTTCTAAATCTGAATGGGGACTGGTGACAAGTGGAGTTCCACAAGGGTCTGTTTTGAGTCCATTACTATTTTTTATTTACATCAACGACTTGGATAGTGGGATTAGCAGTGATATCAGCAAGTTTGCTGATGATACTAAGTTAGGTAGGATTATTGGATCTTAGTCTGATGTAAACCTATTGGAGGGAGACTTAGATAAACTTAACGAGTGGGCAGTCAGATGGCAGATGGAATTTAATATTGATAAATGCAGCGTTATGAATGTTGGTAGAAAAAACCCTGGTAACAGAAACGCCATAAGCAATGTATCGCTGAAAAGATCAGAAGGTGAAAAAGATCTTGGAGTGAGGGTGAGCCCAGACCTCCGACCTAGGAAACAATGTATTGAGGCCAGAAATAGAGCTAATAGAGTATTAGGATTCATTACCAGAAGTGTTAAAAGTAGAAGTGCGGAAGTTATTTTAAAGCCTTATCTTGCTCTAGTTAGGCCTCACCTAGACTATGCGGTTCAGTTTTGGTCTCCATATTTCAGGAAGGATATACCCTTGTTAGAAACAGTGCAGAGAAGGATGACCAAAATGATACAAGGGATGCGTAACTTTAGTATTAGAGGAGATTGAAGTTATTAAAATTACGCTCACTCGAGAGACGCAGAGTAAGGGGCGATCTGATAGAAGTTTTTAAGTGGATAAAGGGATTTAATAAAGGAGAGGTAGGAAAAGTTCTTACGGCTTTTAACCAGGGTAGAACAAAAAGTAACGGATTCAAGCTGGAAAAGCGTAGAATTAGAAAGGAAATAGGGAAAAACTGGTTCACAAATAGGGTGGTGAATGAATGGAATGGTCTCAGTAGACAGGTAGTTACTGCGGAGTCATTAGGGAGCTTTAAAGAGAAGCTGGATAGGTTCATGGATGGGGATGAAAGGTGGATGTAGGTAGTGTTAGGCGACAGGAACTACCACGTGTAGGCCTCGCGGCCTCTTGTACCTTCCTTACTTTCTTATGTTCTTATGTTCTTATGTATCGGAGGTCAGACTCGCTCTCTTGGCCTTCATGATGTCCAACCCCTGGGAGAAGAGTTTCTCCACACCTGCAGAGCTGGTATGACCGTATTGTACTTAACGAACACATCTACCCAGGCGGCATGGGAGAGGGCGGGAAACATGGCCTGCTCCAGCAGCTTGTTCCTCTGCTTTTCTGAACACCAGCTCTCAAGCTCTTTCCCCATCTTGTTGGAGAAGCGGGTAGAGTTGGTGCCCTCTGTAGCTGTGGGTACGGGGCTCATCAAAGCATGGAAATAATATATACATTTGTAATATATATATAAAGTAAAAAATTTAAGTAATTGGGGTCAGAAAAAAAATCATTCTCTTCGTCTTCATCTGAGTTGCTGCCTTCTCAGGTATCCACAACAGCCTGCTCCGTGACCTCGAATAGCAGTCTTGATTTCACGGCATCTACCTTCTCAGGCTTAAGAAGGCGGACCCAGGCTGCTTGAAGAGGGGGTGGATTGCTGTCAATCAATCATTGGGGGCATACGCCGGGGGGCGCGTTGCCTCGCCCACCATACGACGACACTCCCGGGGATCACCATGCGCGAGTCCCCATGCAGGCTCCCTTCCAATACCAAGGAATTGAGAAACATCAAATTGCCCCAACTACGAACCTTTTGGGCGCCCTCTTGGCCTCCTCCACGCAGGATTGTCTCATACAGATACAACCCGATGGGAAGGATCGGTTTCAGGGTAGCATGCCACATGCCCATATAGCCAAAGTTGGCACTGACGGAATATTCAGGTAATAGGCCTCGATTCAGTCTCACGGTGCAATTACTGATTTGACACATATTCATCCCAGCGATACCTCATGATTTTGGGAAGACACTTATTACCAAAGGCATCGATTTTCCTCTTCAAGTCGGTATTTAGTGTCCATGTCTCACAACCATAGAATATGACTGGGATTACAAGCGACTTGAAGATCCGGATCTTTGGCCTCCTGCACAGGTACCGACAAAGCCAATACTTGTGCTGAGCGAGTCCATAACACCGTGGGCTATGCCAATCCACCGTAAGACTTCTTGACGTGACCCGCTATCATTATGGACTGCGCTACCAAGGTATGTAAAACTTTCCAAGCTCTCAATGTCCTCACCGCACGCATGAATAGACTGTACTGTTTCATCTAGTAAGCCTCCAAACACCTGGACCTTGGTGTTGAGCTAGGAGACCTCAAGTCCCAAAGATTTTGCCTCCTCGTGCAGCGCCTCGAGAGCCATCACCAGGACCTCCAGCGACTCAGCAAAGATTACTGCATCATCGGCAAAAACAAGATCAGTGATCTTGGTGTTGCCGAGGGATGCTCCACAATCAGTTTGATTTACAACTTTGCCCAATACCCAGTCCATACAAGTGTTGAAAAGTGATGGGGCATGGACGCACCCATACCTCACTCCTTTATTAACAAGAAAGAAGCTGGATACACCTCCCCCACACTTCACAGCACTCTCAGTCCCAGACTAAAGGATTGCTGTGGCCATCAAAAAATCCATTTGATCAAAGAGGAAGAGTCACTGGTTGGCAAGCAGCGTTTTCTGGACGGTGCGCGTAGCCGCGCAGGAATCATGTTCAAAATTGAGAGTTTGCGGACATATTTGCGTTTGCGAAAGTGCTTCCGCAAACGCAAATCCGCAAACATTTACACTTCCGTAATTTGCGGAAGTTGCGGTTTGTGAAAGTGTTTGCGGAAGTGCCCACCGCTGGTGTGTGTGTGTGTGTGTGTGTGTGTGTGTGTGTGTGTGTGTGTGTGTGTGTGTGTGTGTGTGTGTGTGTGTGTGTGTGTGTTTGTGGTGTGTGTGTGTCATTTATATAAAAATACGTTTAATACTTAGCAGCACACAACAGTGAAACCTTCTTCTTGTACAACTTGCTCTTGCACTGTATGAAGAATACCATGATATTTTATTTGCAAACCACACCAATTGTTTTTATGACCCTGACCCTTGTTTTACTGACCCCTCGTGACCCTCTTCAACAGCACTCACCTTCCATGTGCACTCCTGCCAGCCATCTGGGGCACAGTGAACATGGGCGTATGCACATGAGCGAAGGAGTGGTACAGGAAGAAAGGTCGTTCCTGCCTAGCATAACGGGCAATGAGGCTGACTGAGTGACTGGCCAGGAGCTGCGACAGGCCCTCCAGCACTACTGGCTGCTGCACCACCACCTCATCCTCCATCACAATGGTGTTCAGGTGGCGTTTCATCCATGGAGACACCTGGAAATCAAGAGGTGTTATACGTCTTTGTTTTGCAGGTAAATTATATAAAATCAGAGCACAAAATTATAACAGTTCATGACAGCTACAGCTGACTCCCCTGCTTTGGTCACCCCCTAGAGGGACATAACATACATACATCATACATCACATAACATATATCACATAACATACATCAGGGTACATCAGAGGCCAATGGCTCAAGGTATACTACGGGTGCTTCATGATAATCAGAAGACGCACGGCCACTACCCCTTGAAGCAATGTAAAATAGAGACTGCAAATCTGGGTGCCAACTAGAGATATATAGCCTACAACATATGGGCAACACGACATAGTCTGCATCACAGCTCTTCCGTCTCTATGTGTTGCAGCATTTCTAATCCTGACCAGCCGTCTCACTTTATTCTACCATTCACTGCCATTTCTTCTCTTCCCACCAACTGATCCTAAGGCCACACAATTCCTTTACACTATTACAAAGTGCCTGCTGAAATACCTTCCATTGTTTCTCTATTTACATGTTTTCATCTCATGCCACCTTTCTAACTAAAGAAGCAGTCTGTCTTCATCCAGTCTCCAGGTACCTCCATATAGGCATTAGTACTTTGTCCATCAAACTTAAGTCTCTTAAACAATATCCACCTCCCTCACTGCTACCAAGGATACACTCACCTGCCACCAGCGCGCAGTGTGTAAGCGATAGTGTGTGTAGATGAACCAGGTGATTGACAGGCCAATGGTCATCACACACAAGCATAACCCAAGCAGCAGTGGTCGCCGCACACACGTCCACCACAGGGTCACCACAGAAGCCGATGCTATAAGCACTATAAGCAGGATCTATGGTGGAAGGGTGAGAATGTGTGACGTCCCTTTTCTCTTTATGTCTTGAGGACGATGGCTATATTTTTCTATATATGCGTTTCTATTATTTATCTTCATACATAACTACTACTTAATAAAAAATGTTATCACTAAAACCACAAGCAATTAAGAAGTCATAAACAAAAGTGCAAACAATTTCGTTGAACACTCCCTATGATGTGAGGCCCAGTAACCATCCCATCTATCATCATCATCATCTTTATGTTTAACTAGCTGAAAAGCCGCCCTCCGGGCGGACTTTTTGGCTAGCTCCTGCGGAGGGCTTTTGGTGGGCCTTCGGCCCAATAATTGTAACACTTGTATTTTAATGATAATGTATTTCACACAACCATGAGTTTAATCTCACAATAATAATAATCACAATAATAATGAAGTAATAGGACTGAAGTAATAGGACAGAAGTAACTCTGAAGTAATAGGACAGAAGTAACTCTGCAGTAATAGGAAGTAGGCTAGTGAAGTAATAGGACAGAAGTAATAGGACTGAAGTAATAGGACTGAAGTAAAGGAAACCGTCCGTCAGTCGTGCGTTCGTTTCGATATCTTTCTTTTTTCATGCAAAATATCTCGATTAATTTTTTTTTTTAATTCGCAATTCTCGCTAATACTAAAAATATAAAGCAAATAAAAGAGATCGGATCATCCCCAAAGTGGCCTTAAAACCTTCCCCCGGTCGACCTGGTTCCAAAACTGTGCCATATGATGGGATTGCGCCACTGGGGGCGGAACCTATAGCGGACACACACACAGACACACACACACGCACACACTTTCGATTATATTATTATAGACGTCAGATTGTCCACTAATGTCACACCCTCCCTTTCCTCCTTTAAAAAGCCTCACAGCCTCACCTGGTAGAAAAGTTCCGCACCATCAAGGGAAAAATAGAAGAATGGCTGCTGGGAGGTCGCGTCATTAATGAGGCTGAAGGGCAGGCCGAAGAAGTGTTGGAAACCATGTTGCTTGGGGCCCGAGCATCCCCATCCCAGCCACCCACACCCCATGCCCAGGTGCCACTTGCCTGTCCAACACATCAACCAGACCCAGTCACACACAAATCACAGCACTGAATATGCTAATACTATGCTTAACATACTAACTCACTAAATATCTAACTAACTGACTGACTGCCTAACTTACTGACTAATTAACTGACTAACAGACTAACTGACTAACTAACAGACCTCATCTACCTCACTCTACCTATCTTCTTCTCTCTCTCTCTCTCTCTCTCCTCTTCTCTCTCTCTCTCTCTCTCTCTCTCTCTCTCTCTCTCTCTCTCTCTCTCTCTCTCTCTTTCTCTCTCCCCTCCCCTCTCTCTCTCTTCTCTCTTCTCTCTCTCCTCTCTCTCTCTCTCTCTCTCTCTCTCCTCTCTCTCTCTCTTCTCCTTCTCTCTCCTCCTTCCTCTCCCCTCTCTCTCTCTCTCTCCTCTCTCTCTCTCTCTCTCTCCTCTCGCTCTCTCCTCGCTCCTCGCTCTCGTCTCCTCTCTCTCTCTTCTCTCTCCTCCTCTCGCTCCTCGTCGCTCGTCGCTCCTCTCTCTCTCTCTCTCTCTCTCTCTCTCTCTCTCTCTCTCTCTCTCTCTCTCTCTCTCTCTCTCTCTCTCTCTCTCTCTCTCTCTCTCTCTCTCTCTTCTCCCCTTCTCTCTCTCTCTCTCTCATCATATAGGTAGCACTTTGGACTCAAAGTCCAATAATTGGTAAAGAACACTTGTATATTCAAACACTCACCCACGGCAGCAGTGGAGTAGTTGGCTACAGAGAGGGCCTTCGCCAGAGTAATTTCTTGCAGAGGCAGACCTACTTTGCTAGCCACATGTAATATTACAGGCGGTGTGTTCCTGCCCCCCACCAGTCCTTCAGATAGTGGGATAATTAGTCACATGGTAAGGCGGACGGTCTCTTATTTGGTCTACTACAACATTATGAATCTATCAGTCAGTTGGTCATCATTAGTGATTAGTTAGTCACAGTCATTAATCTGCCACATAGATTAATATCTTTACTTTGCAATGATAAGATAAATACTTTGATCCTATCTAGACACTTTGCAAGTACCAACTACAAGGTTATTGACTATACAAAGCGCCACCACGTCAGCACGAATTAGGCGGACTCGAACCGCTGACCGAATGCGCATGGACGCTGCACATTGCGAGCTCACGTCTCTACCAACCTTGCCACCCTGACGGGTACTTTGCAATGAGTGGGTGAGTTACTCTGTTGGTAAGTTTATCCCCATCATACTACCTTCCACTTAAGAAATTTATGTTTTCAACCATCATCTACTTCACCTACATGTATAAAATTAATTGTCTCTACCTTTTATGAACATAAGAACATAAGAAAATAAGGAAGCCACAAGAGGCCGTGAGACCTACACGAGGTAGTTCCTGTTACTTAATACTACTTACATCCACCTTTCATCCCTATCCATGAATTTATCTAGCCTTCCTTTAACCCGTGGGCTGCGGCATGCCTTCCGGAAGGCTCTGCTGAGCGACTGCGGCATGCCTTCCGGAAGCGCAATTTTAAAAAGCATACAAAAACCTTATTTGCTGTGAAGAGAGTGCTGTGAAATGTGGGGCAGGTGTATCCAGCTTCTTTCCTGTGAATACAGGAGTGAGGCAAGGGTGCGTCCTTACCCCATCACTTTTCAACGCTTGTATGGACTGGGTATTAGACAAGGTTGTAGATCAACGTGATTGTGGAGCATCCGTCGGCAACACCAAGATCACTGATCTTGTTTTTGCCGATGATGCAGTAATCTTTGCTGAGTCGCTGGAGGTCCTGGTGATGGCTCTCGAGGCGCTGCACGAGGAGGCAAAGCCTTTGGGACTTGAGGTCTCCTGGCTCAAAGACCAGGTCCATGGTATTTGGAGACTTACTAGATGAAGCAGTACAGTCTGTTCATGCGTTGGGCGAGGACATGAGTTCTTGGGAAAGTTTTACATACCTTGGTAGCGCAGTCCCATAATGACGGCGGGTCACGTCAGAAGCTTACGGCGGATTGGCATAGCCCCCCGGTTAGACCTGTTTAGAAAACAATTTTTTCCTATTTTTATACCCCCTGCAAGGTTTCCCAGCTTTTTGACCTGGAAAAAGCCGAAAATACAACCATTTTGAGCTAAAATGTCATTAACCTTTGCTTCATTGGACCTCAAATATTAAGCCGCGAGAGTAGAAAAGCGCCTAATTTTGCCTTCAGCAGACTTTTTTCACCTGAGACTTTTGTTACAATTGGATACGAACAACAATTGGTATCAAATTGAAGCATTTTTAAATTAATTTCTGAAAAAACAATCCAAGTAAACATTCAAGAAAAAAAGACACATCATATCCAGAAAAAAGCAAAATTTTCTGAAAATTTCATAATAATTTCATAAATATTACAATCTTGACATCAAAAAATGGGGAAAAAAGACTCTAAAAAAAAATTTTTCAAGTGGCAAAAACTCTTTTGCATGTCAGAAGGACATTTTCACAGTCTTTTTTTTGGGGGTTTTGCTTTTGAAGTATAAAACCCCCCCTCCACGGTTTTTTTCCACAGTTTGAAGAAGGTCTTTTTTTGCTGAGAATCTGTGGTAATATGTTTTGGAAACAGTACCCATCTTGATCCCCCCCAATGTCATTCACTATTTTTAATTGTGACATATTCCAGGGCCGCTGTAGTCATCACCCCTTGGCCATGTCGCCAAGGTTGCAGAAGCCAGATACTCAATGCCAAGGGTGTCGCAGAAGAGATTTCGGGACCAACTAGATCAGCCAGAGTGTCTGGCTGAAACCTTTGAAGGAACAAGGTTTCCCCTGTCTGAAGCTATCTGGCTTTCAGTGGCGTGCAGCTTGGAAACAATGTCCTGTTTCTTTTTGTACGAGTCTACTACCCGAAGAGAGCGAACGGCAAACCTCCGTGTCAGGTCCCACTTGTTTTTTTCAATTTTTTTGTAGCATTTGCCGACAATCTTGGATCGGTTCTCTTGAACTTCATATGTCCTTCATGAACTGCAGATATTTGCGGAGCACCCCGAGAAAGTGTAGATGACATCCAATGGGGTTATAGAACAGCTAGGAAGGGGTTTTGAGGCTTTCCAGCTTCACAAAGTTTTTTCTCGTACTCCAGCTGCTCACCCAAACATGAACATCTTCATAAAATACGGGTTTCGGCCCATCCCCTGGCCTGATGAAGGCTCCAAAGGAATTCCCAGTGGTTTCCCGCGGGGAGGCGTGTCCCCAAGGACGTCAGTGTAAGCTAGCCATCTCACGGTAGCACCCTCAGGGGGTTCTCCGACCTCAGGATTTCCGTAGATTTCCTTGCCTCTTTCTTTTTTTTATCAACCATTTTTGTTGATGGACAGGGTTGTGGGGTTTGTCTGGGGAAGATGTCCAAAGCCCTTGAATGCTTGAACCAAGGATTCTCTGGGTTGACCGCCAAAAGTTTCTCCATACAGCACCAACCAGCACTTTAGAAGGTGGTTCTGAGGCCAGGTAAAAAAACCTTCCTGTAAAGCGTTGCTCCAGAAGTTGGCAGCTCCCGATGTACTCCACTTTTGTGGCCGTTGGTAAACAAAAAGGGCAGTGTCATCCAAAGCCCCCCCCCCCAGCAAATCCATGGATCCCTTGCCTGAGCTTTCCTTTTGAGCTGTCTATCACTGGTACTCCCAGTAGCTTGCCTTCGGGATATGCAGGGGTCCTGGACAACCAGCCAGAGTCTTGACGTGGCCCAGGATCATTCCCAGGACATCTCTCAGATCTTCCATCCAGTGGAGAGCAGCATACTTGGGGAGGGTCCTCGCTAAATGCTGCCATGTACCCCTGGTGATGTGGTACCTTGTCAGCATCCTTTTCCGCTCGTTTTTGGGGTTTGAGATGTAAAACTTGTCCAGGTCAGCCCCCCACCACCCTTTTAATGAGCAGAGACTAAGGCTGTCCTTTATTGTCAGACAATCCCAGACGATCAACGGGATTGCAATGTCAACACACTCCATGACCTCCCGGGAAAAGTAGAGTCACAGGTCTTGGTGATTGAACATCCCCGGACGAGGGTTTTGGTTTAACCAGTCCTCTGCATTCCCCCACTGTCGGTTTGGGGCAGCCCCGGTAGAACTCAGCAGCAGTCCTCGCTGTGTGGCAGCTGGAAAATTGTAGAAATTTTTGAAAATTTATATCTTGTTCCTCTCTCTCCCGCAGTTTGCAGCCTCTCTGCTTGTGTGGGGGGCCCTGACTCAAATATCTTGTCAGACCCGACTTGGGGCCCTTTTTCTCTGTCTTTGATCCGGGTAGAACCTAGTCCCTTTTCCCTTTTCCCCTTTTATAGCAGTCGGTTTCTCTCATTTCCGGATGGCATCGAAGTCCTATGTCGAAAAAGGCTATCTAATTCCCGGACAAAGGCACCCTTTTTTCCCCCCAGGGTCACCTGTTCACCTTTATTCCTGCTAGACTCTGGCTTTTTTTGGGAAATGTCATGAAATGCTGCGCTGCATTGTACTTGGTCATGGCTTGACCTAGCCCTTTTCCAGAAGGGATGATAGCCCCCCACTGTTCATTGGGGAGGTCTTGATTTAGGTTCCCTGTATTTTTGGCAAACTCTGGAGATGGAGGAAGTATGGGAAGGCTGTCTGTTGGGGGTAACTGGGGGCCATGAGCGGATGATGGTAGCGATCAGGAAGGTTTTTGTAGCAGATCTAGTAGAGGTCGGCGTGAGCTTGCTTGGATGCAGGTGGAGGTTCTGAGATGCAACTTTTGGGCCTCGGAGCTCCCGCTTTCTGCCATAGGAAGTTATTTTTGGGAAATATCTCGGATTTTTTAGAGGGTTTCAACAGTGAACAAAAATAACAGACCATTAGATGTCATGCTAAAACCATTTGAATTTGGACAGAGTGAAAAAAAATTATATTTTTGTTAAATTTTTTGAAAATTTGTCTGTAAATATCACATGTAATATTTTATAAAAGTTTTTATGCATTTTTATGTTTCAGTCAGCATCTAATTCTTGTTTAACCCGCTTATGCCCCTTTTTTGGGAAAAAATAGGCGAAAAAAACATCAAAATGCTCCGAAACTGGCGTTTGGAAAACGTGTATAGAATAAAACTTCTGCTTATGAGGCAACAGTTCCTGAATTTTGGGTTTTAATGGTTGTAATTTTTGATTTTCCCGGAAAAAAGCTTGGAAAAAACCCTGCAGGAGGGTATAAAAAAAAGGAAAAAATTGTTTTCTGAACAGGTCTAGCCCACGGGTTATGGATCGCTCAGCGGGAGTATTTGGCTTGGGGCGGTACCTGTGCAGGAGGAAAAGATCCGGATCTTCAAGTCGCTTTTGGGTCCCTGCCTACTCATGGTGTGAGGACATGGACATAAATAGGACTGAAGAGAGAATCAATGCCTTTGGAAAAGTGTCTTCGCAGAATCATGGGGTATGCTGGGGGAATTACGTGTCAAATCAGCGATTGCACCGTGAGAGAATCGAGGCCCCCATTACCCGCTAGTCCGTAGCGCCAATTCGGCTATTGGGGGATTGGCACGCTACCCTGAAAACATCCTTCCCCCTCGGGTTGATCTTAAGAGACAATTGGGGGAGGAGGCCCCAAGGGGGGCCCACAAGGCTCGTGGGGGGCAAGTTATGTTTCTTGCGAGAGTGCTTGGTATGGGAAAGGAGCCTGCAGGGAACTCGCGCGTGGTGACCCCCGGGAGGGCGTCGTAGGGTGGGCGAGGCGACGCCCCCCCGGGTATGCCCCCCAAGAGTTTTTTGGTACAAAAACCCCCGCCCCAAAATTGAGGAAAAATCTCAAACTGTGTCACTATACCCTTGAGTCAGCCCCCCGTACCCACACCACATTGCCCAAATTGTTCTACGCTGGAATACCCACTTTGGGGGTTTTTTTCCCCAAGATCTTGGGTTTTAAAAACCTGCGGTGGAATATTTTTTTTTCTATTTTTTTGGGATTTTGGGGGGGATTTTGCAAGTATTTTCCAGTAGTTTATCTCAAGGTACGGTACAACGGTACCTATGCTTACCTTGAGATAAACAACTGGAGAAAAACTTGAATAATCCCCTCAAAATCTTGGGAAAAATCCCAAGGAGTGGCATCCCTGACGTCACTTCAGTCGGCTCTCGCTAGCGGTTTAGTGCCATTCGCACCAGATATTTCAACTCCCGACCACAACCACACCACAACGCCATACGTTTGGGTTAAACATAGATATATTGCCGTATGCGGATTTTTACTACCTTGACGTTGATGTGATTTTCATCCAATTCTGTAATGGTCACTGTTTCACGCACATTCCCGCACTAGCGGCACTAAAAACATCTTTGCTCCCGCAGTCCCCGGGTTAAAGCTCTCTAATGACTCCGCACTAACTACCCGTCTACTGAGTCCATTCCAATCATTTATCACCTTATTTGTGAACCAGTTTTTCCATATTTCTTTTTTTTAAACTAAACTCTTCCAGCTTGAATTCGTTACTTCTTGTTCTACCCTGGTTAATAGCCGTAAGAACTTTTCCTACCTCTCCTTTATTAAATCCCTTTATCCACTTAAAAACTTCTATCAGATCGGCCCTTACTCTGCGTCTCTCGAGTGAGTGTAAATTTAATAGCTTTAATCTCTTCTCATAACTAAAGTTACGCATCCCTTAAATCATTTTGGTCATCCTTCTCTGCACTGATTCTAACTAGGCTATATCCATCCTCTAATATGAATACCAAAACTGAAGCGCATAGTCTATGTGTGGTCTGACTAGAGCCAAATAAGGCTTAAGAATAACTTCCGCACTTCTACTTTTAACACTTCTGGTAATGAATCCTAACACCCTATTAGCTCTATTTCTAGCCTCAATACATTGTTTCCTAGGTCGGAGGTCTGAGTCTCACTCCAAGATCTTTCTCACCTTCTGATCTTTTCAGCGATACATTGCGTATGGTGTATCTATTACTAGGGTTTTTTCTACCAACATTCATAACGCTGCACTTACCAATATTAAATTCTATCTGCCATCTGACTACCAACTCATTAAGTTTATCTATGTCTCCCTACAGTATGTTTACATCCGACTTTGATCAACTAATCTTAGTATCATCAGCAAACTTGCCGATATCCCTTCTAATCCCACTATCCAAGTCGTTGATGTAAATCAGAAATAGTAATGGACCCAAAACAAACCCTTGTGGAACTCCACTTGTCACCTGTCCCCATTCAGATTTAGAACCATTAATTGTAACCCTTTGTTGCCTATCACTTAGCGCAGCTCTAATCCAAAGAAAAACCTTTCCCATCTGTTCCATGAGCACTTAACCTTATTTAAGAGTCGCTCGTGTGGTACCTTATCGAATGTCTTATTAAAGTCCAGGTATATTATATCATAATCTTTATCATTATCTGCCGTCTCATAAACTTTCCTATAAAAACTCAAAAATTGGTGAGACATGACCTACCCTTGGTGAATCCATGTTGTGAATCATTGATCAAACTATTTTTTTTCTAAATGCTCTCTAATTTTTTTTTTGCAATAATAGATTTCAATAATTTACCCACCACTAACGTTAGACTAACGGTCCGATAATTTGACTTTAGTCCTCTGTCTCCCTTCTTAAATATTGGGACTACATTTCCTTTCCTCCACAATAACGGCACATCGCCTATATCAACCGATTTCCTAAAAATGTGCACTAACGACTCACTAACAACCTCTTTGCATTATTTTAATACTCGGAGATAAACTTCATCTGGTCCTGGCGACATAAAATTCTTCATTTTATTTATACCCTCTTCTACCGTTTCCCTAGTTATTACAATATCTTTGAGTTTCTCCTCATCGCTTCCTTTAAACATCTGTTGACTTTCAGGTATCGTATGTGTGTCCTCCTGAGTAGAAACACTTAAGAAATAATAATATAAATTTGTACACATATCCTCATCCGTATTTAAGACCTCACCCTGCTCTAATCTTAACGGCCCCACTAATTCCCTTGTCTTCGTTTTATATACCTGATAGAACCCCTTAGGATAGTTTTTTTGCCTGTCCAGCGATCTTAATCTCATAATTGTTCTTAGCTACTCTTGTTAATCTCTTCACTGTCCTCGCCATCACGTAATACTGTTCTTTGCTCACCTGTCCAGCCTTGAACCTTAAGTATATGTTTCTTTTTACTCCAATGTTGTGTTTTAAACTCGTGGTCATCCATTTCGGGTCACTCTTCCTTGATTTTATCGCCCTATAAGGAACATTATTTTTCTGTCCTGCAACTAAATTTCTTACAAATAATGTATAATCCTCATCCGCTCCGACCTCACTACCAGCTGTCACCGCAATGACCTCGGACTACTCCTTCCCCTCCATCCTACACCCCCAGTTAATCCCCTCTAGGTGTCTTCTTAATCCTGCATAATTGGCCTTTCTGAAGTAAAGTACTCTGCTTATTAACACTTATATTTCCTACTTTTCCATTTTAAGCAAAACCTGATTTCACAATGGTCGTTGTTAGCTAACTTTCCTCCAACCTCCACCTCTGTAACTAAATCTTCCCTGCTTGTCAGTAATAAATATAGAATATTATCTCCTCTAGTAGTCTCCTTGATTGCTTGCTTAGGAAGTTATCCTGAATTATATTTAACAATTCTTCTGCATCATTATCTCCTATAATTAAATTCCAGTCTATATTCCTAAGATTAAAATCTCCTACCACGCATAATCGATTATATATGCAAGCCTTGTTTATGTTTTGCCATATAGGAGCTGAATCCTCCTTCCATAAGTTTGGAGGCCTATACACAACACCCAAAACTATTTTCTCAGCTCCCTCCGTAACCTCTACCCATATAGACTCTATGCTGTCATATGTTTTTTATAACATTATTAACACAACACTGCAATGTATCTCTTGCATAAAATGCAACTCCACCACCTCACCTGCCTAACCTGTCCTTGTGAAGTAACTTAGACCCAGCTATCTCAACCTCCGGATCAAATACCTTTCCGGACATATCCAACCATGTTTCTGTTAATGCTATTATATCAAAATCCTCTATACTATTTATTCCTCTCAGGAAATCTATCTTGTTTAAGATACTCCTACAGTTTGTATACTGTAGTAAACCTTCAAGCAGCTCCTCTTCTTTTTGTCCATTTTCCCTTTATCTTTAATAATTAACTAGCCCCTTCCTCTCTCTCTTCTTACGAATCACTTTAGTTCCCTGCCTTCTGAAACTCCTCCTAGTGTCGCAAGTTTCCTTTACGCCGACCATAGTGTCTAATCCCCGGTTCAAAAAGAAGAGGAGTTGCTTGAAGGTTTACTATACAAACTGTAGGAGTATTTTAAACAAGATAGATTTCTCTATCTTAAAAAAAGCTTACAGTGCACCTACCTCCCTTTCAAGGGATTACGACAAGATCTTAACTCCTTTCCTCGAAAGTTGCATCCCATCCCTGTGATAGAGATGGTTATGCCTGAAAAAGAGATCCCAGTTGTCGACAAAGGCCCAACCAGTGGCTTTACAATGAAATGCCAGCCGGCAATTCAGAGCAATAGCCCTGGAGTACCACAAGTCGTCATCAAAGCTTCTTGGAAGGACACCACACACCACAGGGACCTCACCCCTGTCCCTAACCCTACCTACAGTTTCCTAGAACCGCCGCAGCAATTCCTCACTCCTCACACACTCAACATCGTCTCCCTCAGTGCTCAGGCAGACAATGGGCTTTTTCCCTTGGTCCGCCATGCACTCAACTATCTTATCACTAACATAACCTATCCCCTTCCCTGGGTAACTCACCGAATTCATAGGCATCCCATCTCTGTCACAAAACCTGCTGTCTAGGTGCCTAATCTGACTGTCACCAACAACCAAGATTTTACCTTCGGGTAGTGATGTATCTCTTATGTCCTTATCATTCATAATGTAGAAAACACGAGGATTTCAACTGAACCCTGCAATGAACTAAAAGGAAATAGATAGAGATAAACTTTAAAAAAGTTTTAAAAAGTTTTGATTAAAATTGTATACAAGGGCTTAACAACACAATTTCTCATTAGTATGAGAATAGTTTTGACTTACATATATATATATATATATATTTTTTTTTTTTTTTTTTTTTTTTTTTTTACGTTGTAGCCTATAGCGCCTGTAGGCATATGGAGAGTCTTGATGTTGGTCGATCTCGCCCGATGGTGGCGCAGGCTGGATTTTTATAGTGACACCTGTGGTCTCAGGTGAAGATTCCATTTTCTGTGATGTCAGATCTTCAGTTAAGGCGCACGCAGCCCCTAGAGTCCACCGTCACACTCGCAATCGGCAGACAGGTATACGCTGCATGTGGGTTGCTTAGGCCACTCGACAATGGCTTTGATAGTTGCTCCTTGATGAGACTTGAACTCGTGACCTTCTGCTCCCCTACCAGGCTCTTGAAAGAGTTGCCCCCGGCAGGATTCGAACTCGGGACATTAAATATATATATATATATATAATATATATATATATATATATATATATATATATATATATATATATATATATATATATATATAATATATATATTATATATATATATATATATATATATATATATATATATATATATTATATATATAATATAATATATATATATATATTAATAAAGATAATATATATATATATATATATATATATATATATATAATATATATATATATATATATTATATATAGTATAAGAGAAGAGAGAGTAGAGAGAGAGATATATATATATATATATATATTATATATATATATATATATATATATATATATATATATATATATATATATATATTATATATATATAATATATATATATTATATATATACAGAGCTGAAACAGTACATGGCAGTGGCAACATTTCCTATGAGTAGTAGCAAGATCAACTGATAAATTATCTATCAGACAGTAAAATATAGGCAGTATTGGTAGGCGGATAAAAGTCAATTGATTTATAGTCTATTTTTTTTACGAGGCGAAACTTCCATTCTATCTTAATGTCTCATGCTTAAAATTATGCCTATGTTTACCTGATAATTATGGTTATCTATGATAAAATACAGCCAGCTGACATTTAGAAGAACCATACTATGTTCTTCTCCTGGCATCAAATATCAGTTATTAAGCAGCAAGGGGTCAGGATTTTTCACCTCGTAAAATAAGCAGAGTATAGAGTAGCACTCACCATAGCGGGCTGGGTAGCGCGCGGTAAGGAGGGCAGCACGGCTTGGGGTGCACATGGTGGCGGCTGAGAGGTGGTGGGTCAGGCGTGCTCCCTCCCTGGCCAGGCTGACACAAAGGAGAGCAAGGTCAGTGAGGCGTGTAATGTGTAATGTTTATGTACAGCCGTTTAAATAGCCGGGCGAAGGAAACCTCACCCCAAACGTCCTGGTGTGTCATCAACTTTTAAATGCCTTATCGAAGGTCACTAGATAGCAGAAGGGGAACACACACACACACACACACACCACACATACACACACACACACACACACACACACACACACACGCATCTGTGCATCTCTGATACTGGGACGGGAGGAAGAGAGAGACAGAGAGATAAATATGCAGGTGTTTTGTATAATGACCCAGAGGATTTTCATACGTCACCACTCATCAGCTTTGCCACCCCTATTGTAAAAACCAAAAATAGTGTTTAAAGAACACTCCCAAATTGAGGCTTACTCTAGATCCTATGAAGATCCGCCACCCCAGTCTTAACCATCTAAAGATCTTCGCTGTTAATAATTTAGGTTAGGTTAGGTTAGGTATGGTTAGGTTAGTTTTGCTGACACTTTTCCTTATGCATAATTCGTTCATAACCATAACTTTTGTCCTTCATCCTCTCTCTCTCTCCCCCCGCCCCCCTCTCTCTCCTCTCTCTCTCTCTCTCTCTCTCTCTTCTCTCTCTCTCTCTCTCTCTCTCTCTCTCTCTCTCTCTCTCTCTCTCTCTCTCTCTCTTCTCTCTCTCTCTCTCTCTCTGTCCTCTCTCTCCTCTCTCTCTCCTCTCTCTCTCTCTGGAGAGAGAGAGAGAGAGAGAGAGAGAGAGAGAGAGAGAGAGAGAGAGAGAGAGAGAGAAGAGAGAGAGAGAGAGAGAGGAGAGAGAGAGAGGAGAGAGAGAGAGAGAGAGAGAGAGAGTATGTGTGTTTGTGATTGTGTGTGTGGTGTTTGTGATTGTGTGTGAGTGTGTGTGAGAGAGAGAGAGAGAGAGAGAGAGAGAGAGAGAGAGAGAGAGAGAGAGAGAGAGAAGAGAGAGAGAGAGAGAGAGAGAGAGAGAGAAGAGAGGAGAGAGAGAGAAGAGAGAGAGAGTTTGGGGATGACACCCTTGCCATCAAGGACTCCATCAACATCCTGGGGGTGGAGGTTGACACCAGGCTCAGCTTCGACCGCCACCTGGAGACCGTGACGCATGGGCCTCCCTGAGGGTGACTCTTCTGCGCCGAGTAAGGCACCTGCTCGACGCTGACGGCCGCCTCATGATGCTGTACAAGGCCCAAGTGAGGCCCGTCATGGAGTACAGTCCTCTCACCTGGATGAGCAGTGCCACCTGTCACTGGTGGACAAAGTGCAGAGGCGTGCTGAGTGCCTCATCCATTCAACCGACAGCCAACATTGCATGGAACGTAGCCCGCGGCACCGGTGGCAGCAGCAGAAGCGGCTACAACAACAACATCAGCTGCAGCACCATCAACAACAGCAGCAACAACAACAACGACTACAGCAGGAGCAGTGGCGGGACGACAACCGCTCCCAGCTTGACAGCCTGGGCACTGGAGGAAAGTCGGCGCCCTCACAGTGTTGCACAAGGCCCAGGTGCAACACTCTTTCCTCCTTGCAGGACTTCGGGTCCCGTGGAGGAGGTCAGAGCGCGCTACGAGGACGGTAGTGTCAGGTGATCTCCTCCTCGAGGTCCCGAGGACCCACACCGTGTAGGGTCAGCAAGCCTTTACTTGGGCCACGGCGACACTGTGGAACGCCTTCACGGTTGAGGTGGATGTCGTGGCACTGAACACCCAGCAGGTGAAGGTGACGGCCCACAGATAGTGCCTTACATCCGCCTTAGTGCCGTAAGGCGTGATGTGTCTATAGTGCGCGTGACAAGTGCCTGTGACAGACAGTGACCTTCAGCCTGTAGTATTGTGTAAATATTATATTATCATACAAGGCATAGCTTTCAGATAGATGTCCCCGGGACAGGGGACATCTTTAACTCCAGCCACTTATTGCCTTACGCCAACCTCTTTGCCAATTGTGGACCCATGTAAACCATGATGCTTAAATAAAAAAAATAAAAAAAAAGAGAAAGATAATATAAGGCATAGCTTTTAGATAAATGTCCTTTGAACAGAGGTCATATTTAGCTTCTGAACACTTATTGCCTTAATCTCATGGACTTTTAAGCCAACTGTGACCATGTACAACTGATGTTGATAGCTGTTTAAATTTTAAAAAGAAACAAAATAAGAGAGACGGGGTGGAGCGATAAAATAATGGAACATGAAGTTATCATAACAAATATTGGAAGAAAATCAACTACAATAATAATAAAAACAGTTTCAACGGATGCATTGCTGAATGGGAGGAAAATAATATTACGAGCAAAATGCCCATTCCTTTCCCCTGCGGTCCAACCCAGAGAGAGAGAGAGAGAGAGAGAGAGAGAGAGAGAGAGAGAGAGAGAGAGAGAGATAAGCGGAGGGTAGAAGAAGAGATAACGGCCTCTCCCTTCTATCTCCTTCCTCCACACAAACCCCTGGCACCCCCACCCAGCCAGTCCATCCTGTCCCGCGATTTGATCGATTTGCCCCTTCATGGCGCTATTTAGTGTCCATGTCTCACAAACATAGAGTAAGACAGGGATCACAAGTGACTTAAAGATCCTAATCTTTGTCCTCCTGCACAGGTACCGACAATGTCAAATACTCGTGCTGAGCGGGTCCATAGCACCGTGGGCTATGCCAGTTCGCCGTATGACTTCTTGACGTGACCCGCCATCATTATGGACTGCATAACCAAGGTATGTAAAACTTTCCAAGATCTCAATGTCCTCGCCGCACGCATGAACATACTGTACTGTTTCATCTAGTAAGCCTCCAAACACCTGGACCTTGGTCTTGAGCCAGCTGAGACCGCAAGTCCCAAAGGCTTTGCCTCCACGTGCAGCGCCTGGAGAGCCATTACCAGGACCTCCAGCGACTCAGCAAAGATTACTGCATCATCGGCAAAAACAAGATCAGTGATCTTGATATTGCCGAGGGATGCTCCACAATCACTTTGATCTACAACTTTGCCCAATACCTAGTCCATACAAGTGTTGAAAGGGACGCACCCTTGCCTCACTCCTCTATTCACAGGAAAGAAGCTGGATACACCTCCCCCACACTTCCCAGCACTCTCAGTCCCAGAGTACAGACCAGTCATCAAACTAATAGTCCTTGCAGGAATTCCGTGAAGGCGCAGAAGATCCCAGAGTGACTCACGAGGCCCTGAGTCAAACGCCTTCTTGAGATCAACATAGGATGTAAGTGTAAGCATCCCCTGTCGATACTCACGTTGGCATTCCAGCAGGACGCGAAGCGCTAAGATCCGGTCCGTTGCTGACACTTGCTGCTACAGGAAAAGCTGTTCCTAAATTCTTAGTCCGCATATATCATAATGCATGGTGCTTACAGAGTTCGAGAAGTTTTTAGGGAGAGTGTACCTTATGTAAAAGTTGTTTGAAAGAAAGAAAGAGAAACAGTTGTATAGAAAAAGTGTTAGAAAAGTTAGTTAAATAAGTGAAATAAAAGTTAGTGATGCAAGTATATAGTACTCTTATGTAGTGTACATAATTTGAATTGAAACACAGACAGTGGTAGATGTAGAGACAGGGCATTGAAGTTCTGTCTTCAGCTCGATTTCTACCTACAAAAAAAAAAAAAATGTTTTTTTTTACATCACAAAGGACTGGCCAAGGGCACAACAAAAGTAGGTAACACAAAACCTGCTTAGTTGCCAGTTCTTATAAAGAAGACAGTAAGAGAATAAAAATAAAGAGGGGTGTGCGAGTTTAGTTCGGGAGGTGTCTTGTTACTCTTCTCTTGAAAAGATTTAAGTCGTAGGAAAGTGGAAAAATAGAAACAGGAAGAGAGTTCCAGAGTTTACAAGTGAAAGGGATGAAAGAGTAAAGATACTGATTAACTCTTGCATTAGGAAGATGGACAGAATAGGGATGAGAATGAGTAGAATGTCTTATGCAGCGAGGCCGCGGGAGGGGGGCAGGCATGCAGTTAACAAGTTCAGAAGAGCAGTGCGCATAAAAATAACGGTAGAAGATAGCAAGAGAAGCAACATTGCGGCGGTGATTTAAAGATTGAAGACAATCAGTCAGAGGAGGGGAGTTGATGAGACGAAAAGCTTTTGACTCAACCCTGTTTAGGAGAGCTGTATGAGTGGATCCTCCCCAAACATGTGAGACATACTCCATACATGGGCGGATAAGGCCCCTGTACAGAGTAAGCAACTGGGAGGGAGAAAAAAAAGAAGGACGCAGACGCCACAAGACACCCAACTTCTTAGAAGATGTTTTAGCAAGAGATGAGATGTGAGATCTCCAGTACAGATTTTTAGTAAAGGATATTCCTAGAATGTTCATTGTAGAAGAAGGAGATAGTTGAGTGTCAGTGAAGAAGAGGGGATAGTTATCTGGTAGGTTTTGTCGGGTAGATAGGTAAAGCAATTGGGTTTTTGAGGCATTGAACAAAACAAGGTTTGCTTTGCCCCAATCAGAAATTGTAGAAATATCAGAAGTTAGGCGCTCGGTGGCATCTCTCCGTGAATCGCTTAGTTCCTGTTGTGTTGGACGTCTAATAAAAGACGTTGAAAAGTGCAGGGTAGAATCATCAGCGTAGAAGTGGATAGGGCTTTGAATTAGACAAAGAAGATCATTAATGAATAATATAAAGAGTGGGCGATAGGACAGAACCCTGGGGAACACAACTATTGATAGATTTAGAAGAAGAACAATGGTCGTCTATAGTAGCTGCAATAGAACGGTTTGAAAGGAAACTTAAGATGAAGGTACAGAGAGAAGGATAGAAACCGAATGAGGGTAGTTTGGAAATTAAAGATTTGTGCCAGACTCTATCAAAAGCTTTTGATATGTCAAGGGCAACAGCAAAAGTTTCACCGAAACCCCTAAAGGAGGATGATCAAGATTCAGTTAGGAAAGCTAAAAATCGCTCTTTTCGGAAACCGTACTGACGATCAGATAGAAGATTGTGAGCAGATAGATGTTTAAGAATCTTCTTATTAAGTATAGATTCAAAAACTTTAGAAAGGCAGGAAGTCTAAGGTATAGGACGGTAGTTTGAAGGATTAGAACGGTCACCCTTCTTAGGAACAGGTTGGATGTGAACAAACTTCCACCAAGAAGTAAAGGTGGAAGTAGATAGACAAAGACGGAAAAGTTTAACCAGGTAGGGTGCAAGCACAGAAGCACAGTTTTTGAGAACAATAGGAGGGACTCCGTCAGAACCGTAAGCCTTCCGAGGATCTAGGCCAGAAAGGGCAAAGAAAACATCATTACGAAGGATCTTAATAACAGGCATAATATAGTCAGAGAGTGGAGGAGAAGGAGGAACAAGCCCTTCATTAACCAGAGTGGAATTTTCAGCAAAGGTTTGAGCGAAGAGTTCAGCTTTAGAAATAGATGAGACAGCTGTGGAGCCATCTGGGTGAAGCATAGGATGGAAAGATGAAGAAGAAAAGTTGTTAGAGATGTTATTAGCTAGATGCTAGAAGTCACGAGAGGAATTTGATTCAGAAAGATTTAGACAATTTCTATGAATGAAGGAACACATACAAACACACATCAAATAAAGATTACACAGGAAGTGAATTAATGAATGAATTAATTAATAAATTAATTAATTAATCTGTACGGCTTAAAAATGAAAAAGTTTCCTCTGCCCTAAAATAACGCAATAAATATATATTCTGAGAGAAAAACCCTCTTAACACGGGCTAGGTCCCTGTCATTCCACCTACCCCCACGGTCCCCCACCTGTCAATGCTGGGCGTCTTGATGGTGTCGTTCCCGTAACAGCCCACGTCACTAATACCCAGGTCGTCAGCCACCAGGATCACGATGTTGGGGGGTCTCTGAGGCCTCGGGTCCACTGCCTCGTTTCCTACCGGGGTCGCCAGCTGTGCCCCCTGCCACTGCCCCGTCTTCTCGTCGGCAGCTGCCACCGCCACCACTGCCACCACCACTGCCACCACCACTGCCACTCCTGCCCACCTCATGCCTGTGTGTGAAGAGCGTCAGGAAGGAAAGCATTTGCCCTCTATGTAATAACTGCACATCAAATCAGGTATACAAGCATTTGGATCCTAGGTCCTCACTCAAGAGAGCGCACGCAAGCCGTCGTTACGTTTGGCTATGTAAGTACTGTACCAATTTCAGTTATATTTGCAAACAAGCTGCCGTCAATAGTAAGTCAGATATGTCTAATGCTTACTAATCAAAACTGTAAATGAAGATGCACATTCATCATCATCATCATTTGGGGCATACGCCGGGGGGCGCGTCGCCTCGCCCACCCTACGACGCCACTCCCGGGGGTCACCACGCGCGAGTTCCCATGCAGGCTCCTTTCCCATACCAAGCAGCTCTCGACAAGAAACATCAACTTGCCCCAGCCACGAGCCTTGTGGGCGCCCCCTTGGCCTCCTCCACGCCGGATTGTTTCTTACAGA
>JACEEZ010014883.1:50000-61947 GCA_016584305.1 Chionoecetes opilio
TAATTTTTCGGAAATTTTTCTTGGAACCACTAGTAAAGATATGGGTCTATAGTTGATAGGGTTTGTGCTCATGATTTAATCGAAAGTAATCAGGAGGATGTGCTCATGAGCGATCGAAACGAGAGTCGGACGATCGAAACAGTGTGATAATCATTTGAGTATATGAAATGAGGAGTTTTCAAAGCTAAGCCGCCAGATGTCTCTCGCGCATCTCATATCCTCTGCCCTTTGAGCCTGAATGATCTATCATTTACCGTAAATTCCCTGTACTTTTTCGGGACATATCAGAATTACCCTTCAATACAACAACTAAAACAGTTCTTAATAAAAAATGTAGTTTATCATTTTATTTGTCTGCAGTTGATGAAAATATTGGCAAAAGAATTGAATATTTGCAAACTCAATCTTTAAAAATCGTCTGTTCATGAAAACACGCAAGTTATAGCAAATCTAGGTGTATATGTCTCTCTTACGACGAACATTTAACCAAGATGTCGAGAGTACATCGGCGAGGCGTCGAGAAACTTAACCCTTAGATTCGCAGAACATAAAGGTGTTTCTGCTCGTACTGGCCGACTTATTTTTTCCCCTTCTCAATCTGCAATACGCTCCCACTGCCATGATCTTGATCACACATTCTCAATTAATGATTTTAGAATCCTATCAAAGGCAAACTTCTCTAGTGATACTAAATTATTAGAATCCATACACATCAAGCACTTGTCTCCTGATCTTAATAATCAAGTCACCTCATACCAATTACATATACTCAAATGATTATCACACTGTCTCGATCGTCCGACTCTCGTTTCGATCGCTCCATAGGAACCGAAATGCTACCTGTAAAATCATTGTTCATTCAGTCCTCTGCCAACCTAGACAGCATACACATCAAGGTTTGTTAAGTATAAATTATGTTTTTAGTTTTTAGATAATATAGGATTATTTTTTTTCTTTAAATTTTTAGATGTTTGCTTTTAGCAGTTTTTAGTATTTTAACTTATATAAACCATTTTAGCCTGATGATGCCAAGTGCCTTGGCGAAACGTCGCACGCACATAAAGAACCCGAAGAAATGACGAGTGTCTTTGCCGTCCTGAAAAATCTTCATATATATATATATATATATATATATATATATATATATATATATATATATATATATATATATATATATATATATATATATATATATATATATATATATATATATATATATATATATATATATATATATATATATATATATATATATATATATTATATATATAACATAATTTTATATATATATATATATATATATATGTACAGTAAACTGTCGATAAACCGAACCAAGTGGGGGAAATGATCGATCGCAATATCCGATAGTTTGGTTTATAGGATGATCAGTTGCCCGCCTCATAAACAGAACTCGTGAGGGGCGTCGTTCATTTATACGTGTTCAAACAAAGTTAACTGTATGTACAGTATTTACATCACAGTCTTTGATCAAACTTCAAATCTGTGTTCCTGACTGCCTTGGAGACACACCCAACATTCTTGACCATTTCCTAACCTTTAATCCTTCTGCTTACTGTATGCTTCTTCCTTACTGTCTGCTTATGCAGTCGTGCTTGAATGCCATTAAAGTACCAGTAAGACGCCTTAGTCGGCGAAGGTCGAGCGAGCCCGTAGAAACCCGATAGCAAGGAAATTTGTCTGCTGTCATCTAAACTCCATTTACCTTTGCCTTTTTACGCTGAAACTGTTGTTTTATATATTTGCCTAATTCAACTTTTTTCCACTACTCTGCTTTGTTACTCACCTGAGACTTTTTATGGCATTAGTTAACAATACAGTCCGCCGCGTGAAGGCTGCCACAATGGACTGCACCGTTGCTTTTTGTTAACCCAGAAGGAGGTCCCGGCAAGTGGCGGAACAGAGAACATTCATCCCCACATAGCTACATGGTAAATAAGATGTAAAGAAACATATATACCACTGTATCTGTACCACAGTGGTCTATGATCGAAGTTATCACTGACTAGTATAAATAAATGACCTACATGAGAAAATAATATAACTTGTGTTTTGGTTTCCTTATTTATCAGGGTACCACATTCATCGCCACATAGCTACATGGTAAATAAGATGTAAAGAATCATAAATACCACTGTATCTGTACCACAGTGGTCTATGATCGAAGATATCACTGACTAGTATAAATAAATTACCTACATGAGAAAATAATATAACTTGTGTTTTGGTTTCCTTATTTATCAGGGTACCACATTCATCGCCACATAGCTACATGGTAAATAATTTGTAAAGAAGCATATATACCACTGTATCTGTACCACAGTGGTCTATGATCGAAGTTATCACTGACTAGTATAAATAAATGACCTACATGAGAAAAAAAATACTTGTGTTTTGGTTACATTATTTATCAGGGTACGAAATGTATCGCCGTACCAACGATAAATTAGGTACCGCTTTTCCGCGCATGCGCAGTAGGGGCCTGGGTACACTATATCTTGGTGACTCTTTATATCGTCACAACGCCACCAAACGTCTGTAAACAGAACAAAAAGTTGTCCTGGCGACTGTATACTGTTATCTACGGTTGTGGACGCAAAATCCATAACATTTTTATATGTCCTGTACTCTTTTATTTTGTGCAGAGATGTTAGTCAGGTGGCTGGGCCGGGGGACCTTGCAATGTTTGGCAACAATATTTTTTTTACTTTTTTCGATAGATATTAGGGCCTAAATGAAATTTAGGCTGGGTGGCCACTTGTCACCGGCTTGGCTTTTTCAGAATCCAAGATGGCCGCCAAGATGACCGCCATATATAACCAAAATATAAATTAGGCTGTAACTCCTGTTCTAGGTACAGTAAAAGGATGAAATTGGTGTCTAAATATATGTTTTAGAGACCAAGGAAGTGGATTATGATGTTATTGGATCATTTGGCGGCCATATTGATGGCATAAATCCAATAAGGCCGCCAAAATACCTGTAAAAATGACAAAATTACACTAAAACTAATATAATCTGTTGTACATGCAGTTTAATTATAAAGTGTCTGTATATATATGTGCTTTGTAAAGCATATAATATGATTCTGAAGTTATTCGCCAGTTTACAAGCAATATTGATTATGATAGCAAGCAAAATATAAGAAAACAAATCTATATAGAATCGGACAATTTATTGTAATAATTATCATCTCGCAAACATGACATTGGCGTGACTTAAAAGTAGACATACATGTAAAGTATATGATACTACAGATAATAATAATAATAATAATAATAATAATAATAATAATAATAATAATAATAATAATATAATAATAATAATAATAATAATAAAAATAATAATAATAATAATAATAATAATAACAATAATAATAATAATATAAATAATAATATGTAGTATAAATACTAATAATACTAATAATAAATGCAACAATTTGGCATCTTCACGTTGCCCAAATGTTTCAACGTTATATCAATACATATTATACATGTTATACTCTAATAAATGAAGCTAAATTAATGCCCCAATGGACCAAATATCTTATATCTAGGAACTATTCATCGTCCTCCTCGTCGACATCCATTGTTCGGTCGTTTGCCTCATCGCTGTCATCAGGGGTATCGGCATGATCTGTTGCACTCTCAGTGATGTTGAATGGATTGGAACAGGCAATACCACCACCGCATGTGCAGAACATCGTGCATGGAAGTTGGTGCCCCATACAGCAACATTTCCCACCTCTACATGCTCGCTCAGATGTGTAGCCACTTCTGACCAGCTTGAGAATGTGCTCCGGGGCGTAGGATACACCGTCCTCCATATTTCGAGGGATGAGACACTTGTTAGTGGCATCAGCTTCCCACCCGTGTTCCACTGCAGCGAGAGTTGGTGGATCCCCACTCAGGGCACTGTACCAGTGAGCGACTTGGTGGTGTGCTCTACGAACGTTCTGCTCAAACGCTTCTGTAGTTGGGGGCAAACTACACAGCTTCAGTGCTGCTGTCGATTTGCCAGTCTTCTGTGCCCATAGCTTCTGGCGGATCTTGGTCATCGAAGAGGTGGGAGTTGTAATACCATAGCACGCACCCATGAAAGCTGTTGCTTGTTCGGTGACTTCAACGATATTTCCCAAGGGTTTACCAAGCTGATCCAGAGTGTAGCCTTTTCGAGCCACAGCGATTGCTTTTGTTTTCCCAATTCCATAAGTCGCAGCAACTGAATCACAGTCAGTTAGAGCATGAAGCGCCAAGAGCTCGGGTACGATTGCTGAATGTTTACGAGCGGTTTTCTTCACGTCAATGCACGACCGACCCATGATTGGAGACTGCATCGTCAATGATGATAATCATCATCCACAAGCCTGAGATTTGTGGCAACATGTTTCCTGAACACTAGTAACGTTGCCACTCCAGGGGGATGTAATGCCAACATATTTTCAGCGAAATGTTGGATGACGTTCTCAGCAAGGACACGTCTGGACATGACAGATGCACCCTTGTCTGCGTATACTGCTTCAACATCAAGCGAATTCCAAACTTTCGAGCGATCACAAACGAGTACATGGACTGTTTCAGCGAAAGCTTGGTCATCAGCAGAACCTTTGCTATCGATCATGGTGGTTCTATGAGCATCACGATGGAAATTGGCATTGCAACTGCGGTGATACTTTGCATCTGCCGCGTGCAGATCGGATGGTGCTCCAATGATGCGGTTACGGACTATTCTACCCAGTTCATCTCCACGTTTCTCACAAAGGTCAAGTAGGTACTGCTTGTACGTCTCACCATCACCCATCTTGTCTGTGGTTACTCTCGACGCAGGGACTCTGTACTGTTGTGGCACCTTGGGATCATACTCATTCGGTAATATGCAAGGAGTAATGTCATGGCAGAACAAACAGTGCTTCTGAAAGTCAAAGACATCACCACCGATACTGGAACGCAATTGCTTAGGCCCAGCGTTGGAGTCTTCATTTGTCTCTTCCTTTGGCATACGCTTGCCCAATTTATTGAGAGTGGAAGGAGATACATACTTAGATACGCAATTTTTGTGACATCTAACAGTAGATGATCCATCAGACATTTCTTTTCGTAGTCTGATATCATCTTGGCGAAGGTTACTAGCTGCCAATATTGTGTCGATTCGTGAAGACTGTATCAACTTCCCAACCCCACAGTTGTAAAAAGTCTTGAAGAAGCATTCCTCGGCATCCTTGTGGCCTCCTGTTTCAGCTACATCATCGCTCACATCAGATCCTGCAACATAAACGTAGATCGTTAAGAGTTACTGATATATTGGTGGATTTCACATTGAAAGCACACAAAATGACCATCACCAATGCTATTTACGTCACGAGTGGCGTAGATGTGGCGAGTCGTGGCGAGCACGAGTGGTAAGTGGCACGCAGTTGGCTTCTAAATGGCATAATTTCTTCAGAATTTAACATGTCAAGCACATGCATAAACAGCAAGATCATTGTTCAATTGCATTCACAACCGATTTATGTTAGTTTTTGGTGCGATTTTGTGTGATTTTGGCATTTTTACATGTATTTTTGGCGGCCATATTGGATTTATGCCATCAAGATGGCCGCCAAACGATCCAATAACATCATAATTCACTTCCTTGGTCTCTAAAACATATATTTAGACACCAATTTCATCCTTTTACTGTACTTAGAACAGGAGTTACAGCCTAATTTATATGTTGATTATATATGGCGGTCATCTTGGCGGCCATCTTGGATTCTGCAAAAGCCATGCCGGTGACAAGTGGCCACCCACCCTAAATTGTATCTAGACACTAATACCTATCAAAATAAGCCAAAAAACTATTGTTGCCAAACATTGCAAGGTTCACTGGAAATATGCTGCTCTGCCACCGGACTATGTTAGGAAAATCACAGATATGCTGTAAAAAGCGATGAGGATGTGTTTTAAATAGGAAATACATTAAACAGTGATCAATTTAGGATTGTAGACGCTAGTGGACGCTGCTTAGTAAATACTAAACAGCGTCCACTAGCGTCCACTACCATCTACAACCCTAAATTGATCACTGTTTAATATATTTCCTATTTAAAACACATCCTCATCGCATTTTACAGCATATCTGTGATTTTCCCGCATTTTCGTACCAACACCACACCGATCAGGGGTCTAGTGGACGGAAACGCCATAATATTTTTATATGTCCTGTACTCTTTTATTTTGTGCAGCGATGTTAGGAAAATCACAGATATGCTGTAAAAAGCGATGCAGATGTGTTTTAAATAGGAAATACATGAAACAGTGATCAATTTAGGGTTGTAGACGCTAGTGGACGCTAGTGGACGCTGTTTAGTAAATACTAAACAGCGTCCACTAGCGTCTACAACACTAAATTGATCACTGTTTAATGTATTTCCTATTTGAAACACATCTGCATCGCTTTTTACAGTATATCTGTGATATTTTAGCATTTTCGTACCAATTCCCCACACCGATCAGGGGTCTATATAATACAATGGTTCCCAACCTTTTTTGTCCCATTCCCCCTTTTCCACTCACTTTCCCACCTGTGGACCCCTACAACGAAATAGGCTAAGCCAGCAAAATTAATAGAACTTTTTTCTGCAAAACAATGAATACGTTTATGTAATTAAAATGCCTTGCACTGTTATGCTGATTAAGCTTTAGGCCTATTTATATGAAAACAGAACACGTTCTGTTCAGCAGACTTTTATATTTAAGTATAATACAAAAGAAAAAGGTCATGTTCTTGTTGTTATAGTTGTAGGTATTGTGCGTAAAAGCTATCCTTATAATACTTGCCTTATTTTTGAGCTTGCAAGCACATGTATGAATAAAAGAAAGAAAAAATATCACATAACCAAACACATCAGTTTCACGTTTTAAAAACAGTAATCTTAAGTATAACAAGTTCACGTAACAGAATAGATATTCCCAAGATTAAAGACAAATAAAAATCAAATTATCAACAAGGTAGGTCATCGCCAGGGTTGTGAAGTGTACGATAATTATCGTATTTGTACGATAATTTGACTATCCGTACGATGTACGATGCATGGTTGAGAGTCGTACACGAAAATACGATAATTGATTCACAACTATAATCACATTATACAGTCATACAAAAATTGTCATCGTAAAAAAAAAAAAAATTCTGTCGCTGTCAACTTCCGCGAGAGAAGAGAGAGAGAGAGAGAGAAGAGAGAGAGAGAGAGGAGAGAGAGAGAGAGAGAGGAGAGAGAGAGAGAGGAGAGAGAAGAGAGAGGAGAGAGAGAGAGAGAGAGAGAGAGAGAGAGAGAGAGAGAGAGAGAGAGAGAGAGAGAGAGAGAGAGAGAGAGAGAGAGAGAGAGAGAGAGAGAGAGAGAGAGAGAGAGAGAGAGAGAGAGAGAGAGAGAGAGAGAGAGAGAGAGAGAGAGAGAGAGGAGAGAAGAGAGAGAGAGAGAGAGAGGAGAGGAGAGAGAGAGAGAGAGAGAGAGAGGAGAGAGAGAGAGAGAGAGAGGAGGAGAGAGAAGAGAGAGAGGAGAGAGAGAGAGAGGAGAGAGAGAGAAGAGAGAGAGAGAGAGAGAGAGAGAGAGAGAGAGAGAGAGAGAGAGAGGAGAGAGAGAGAGAGAGAGAGAGAGAGAGAGAGAGAGAGAGAGAGATTTGAGTTTGACTTTTGGTTCTTTGCATGATATGGATTTGGAGCGTCGTTTGCCGCATTAGAAAAAAGCGATGGGGATGTGTTTTAAATAGGAAATACATTAAACAGTGATCAATTTAGGGTTGTAGACGCTAGTGGACGCTGTTTAGTATTTACTAAACAGCGTCCACTAGCGTCCACTAGCGTCTACAACCCTAAATTGATCACTGTTTAATGTATTTCCTATTTAAAACACATCTGCATCGTTTTTTACAGCATATCTGTGATTTTCCTAACATCGCTGCACAAAATAAAAGAGTACAGGACATATAAAAATGTTATAGCGTTTCCGTCCACTAGACCCCTGATCGGTGTGGTGTTGGTACGAAAATGCGAGAAAATCACAGATATGCTGTAAAATGCGATGAGGATGTGTTTTAAATAGGAAATACGTTAAACAGTGATCAATTTAAGGTTGTAGACGCTAGTGGACGCTAGTGGACGCTGTTTAGTATTTACTAAACAGCGTCCACTAGCGTCTACAATCCTAAATTGATCACAGTTTAATGTATTTCCTATTTAAAACACATCCTCATCGCTTTTTACAGCATATCTGTGATTTTCCTAACATCTCTGCACAAAATAAAAGAGTACAGGACATATAAAAATGTTATGGATTTTGCGTCCACAACCGTAGATAACAGTATACAGTCGCCAGGACAACTTTTTTTTTTGCTTACAGACGTTTGGTGGCGTTAATACTTACATTTCTACATGCATGATTTCAGGAAAGTTAGAAGGGGCTATCTGGAGAGTCTGTGTCATTTTGTGTCTTCATCTGTGTCATAGTATGGCTATAAATGAACAAATGACAAAAATATCACCAGAGTGACCACCAACAATAAAGTCGCCATCTAGTGTTTATTTACTAAGTCTCCTCTCTACGTCGTCGTCGCCCGAAATAAAAACGCGTAGTGAAATTTGAAACCGTATATACTCGCAGATACAAAGCATAAAACAACGCTGAAACAAGGTAGATTATACATATAGTCATGATAATAAACTACTGTGTATTCAGTGGCACATAAAAATCAGTAGTAATGCTATAATTCGTAATATTTGGCGGCTGGCGACTTTATTGCAGGTGGCGACTTTACTGTTAGACCCCTGATCGGTGTGGGGTTGTTTGTTTGTTTGTTGTTTGTTGTTTGTTTAGAGGATAATTCCTCAGAGCCGTAGTGATCTACCGCTGCAGCTTAGTTAGTGTTGGCCGAAGCCACCACCCCGGGATCGATCGAGGGGGGTCACAAACCCCCGGCTAACACCCGGTACTCATTCACTGCTGGGTGGACAGGGGCTCCGGTTTTAAGAAAGACCACCCATCTATCTTCGCTCCGCCCGGGGATCAAACCCGGGACTTCTCGGTTGTGAGCCGAGCGGATGGTACGAAAATGCGAAAAAATCAGATATGCTGTAAAAGGCGATGAGGATGTGTTTTAAATAGGAAATACATTAAACAGTGATCAATTTAGGGTTGTAGACGCTAGTGAACGCTAATGGACGCTAGTGGACGCTAATGGACGCTAGTGGACGCTATTTAGTAGGACCCCTGGCTCAATGATTATATATACATGATAGGAAAGCTATAATATACATTTAACCCTAACTGGAACCTCAGAAGTTACCCATATATTGCTGGGTAACGAATGTAGGTGGCGTTGGCGACGATCAAAGAGCGTCTTCTGCATGTAAACAAACTACAAGTTAAAGAAATAGTTTCGTCAAGGGCTCATAGTGTTCCGCAAGGGATTCTCGCAGCCCTAAAACAAGAACAAGAAGTTTCGTCATGAGCCCTCCCAAACCCCTCGCGTGGTGTGATGTCCCTCTCTAACCACTCACGTGCTGTTATGTCCCTCTCTAACCCCTCATGTGCTGTGATGTCCCATTCTAACCCCTCACGTGCTGTGATGTCCCACTAACGGTCCAGCGGTCGGCAACCTGCGGCTCCGGAGCCGCATGCGGCTCTTTCAAGAGACCTGTGCGGCTCCTACTACCTACTTACTAAATGTCCTACTACTAAATGTCCAAATTATCTCCAAAAAAAAATAAGAGATAAAATACTGGCATAGATAGCTGCAGTACAATAGTGTATGTGACCTAGGTTCTAATTCTCTAGGAAAATATTGGGATGAATTCTTGTACTTATTAACTTGTACTTGTTCGAAATTTCATTCATAATTTACACTGCGGCTCCATCAGCATTGCTTTTCTGCCAAGTTTGAAAAAACTGACTCTTCTGGAATTCTGGGTTGCCGACCTCTGCACTAACCCCTCACGTGCTGTTATGTCCCTCTCTAACCCCTCACGTGCTGTTATGTCCCACTCTAACCCCTCATGTGCTGTGATGTCCCACTCTAACCCCTCACGTGCTGTTATGTCCCACTCTAACCCCTCATGTGCTGTGATGTCCCACTCTAACCCCTCGCGTGCTGTTATGTCCCACTCTAACCCCTCATGTGCTGTGATGTCCCTCTCTAACCCCTCACGTGCTGTGATGTCCCTCTCTAACCCCTCACGTGCTGTGATGTCCCTCTCTAACCCCTCACGTGCTGTGATGTCCCTCTCTAACCCCTCACATGCTGTGATGTCCCTCTCTAACCCCTCACATGCTGTGATGTCCCTGCATCTGTCATGCAATTAAGTCATTGGAAATCCTACTTAGTTACTGCTAATTGAAAATATCTTGTGTTTAGCATGCTGTAAATTGCAATACATTGAATAAATATGTGCCAATCTTAGTTGGTTTCATTATTTATGATATATTACATCATTCAGGTATACTTGAAAGAGAACATATATCAGGAGAAAGTACAGAAATATAATCAATACATGTAAAGGAGCTAAAACATAATCATAACCTTGTTAATAATCAACCAATTACAGGATGATGCACGATCAGAACAGGCAACAGTGATTAACAAATATAACATCTGGAGGTGAAAACATATGCATAATGCTTTCAAGTGGTAAATGAGGGCCAAATATCATTTGCTTATCCAATGCGTAGTTTATTGTGGGATTAATAGAAGGCTTTACTCCCATTATTGACCATATGTACTAGGAGAAATATGTTAGGAAAGGTAAGCATTGGTAATGTGGAAATTTATGTCACATACATATATTTAATGTGAGTCTTACCTAATAAAAACCCATATTCTATCTCATCCCGACACAATACCCCAGCTAATCAACTAACTAGGATACTTATCGGTGGATAGTGGGTTGAATCGTTGTAGGCTTGTATTAATACTGCATGACGTGTGATCCGAAGTGGTCTGCGCGTGATCTACCCCGCCCGTGAAGGACTGAAGCGGGGGGGGGGGGGGTAGGGCTGGAGGCGATGTGCTGGGCGTCAAGTGGTTCATCAAAACCATCACGGCGCGGTGTTTATAGTCACTGATACGTCCAGGAAGCTATTCAGGCTTAATCGACGCGGCGAGATATTATCTGTGTTGCTAAGACAAGTCCTAATGGTTTAACACTATATGTACAAATTAACGTATGTACAAAATCTCTTCATTAATCAGATAAGAGATTTTAACTCGATAGGGTCTGGAATAGTACTTGTACTTGTACTTATAGACAAGCACGTATATTAGATGTTACTCCTGGAAGGGTCTAGAGTGTACTGACCTCCGTAAGTGGGCGGCTGGTGGCGGCCACCACAAATTACACGTGTCACCTTTAGGTAGGCGGCAGGTGGACCACCTCAATTGGTACAAATTTAAATGACGGCGACCAATAGCCAGTCGCTCCAATCAAGGTGCTAATTATAAGGTGCAAATGCTTAATATTACTGGGAATGTTCAATTATTCTATCCCAGTATTTATCATTTACTTAAATTACCTTAAATAATACCCATTACCATTTAAATTATATATATACATTCCTACGCATCCTCCTATGACGAGCGGAAAAGACCTCACTCACAAGGGGGGGGGAAACAAAACCACCCCTCTACCAATTATGAGAGTGGTTGGTGGATAATTTCCACAACTGGGGGCCGGCGAAAACTGAAGTTCCGCTTCATGTGACATCACCCCAGGCCACATAGCGCCGGAACATTTGAATAGTGGTTTCGGCACTTTGGTCTTTGGCTATTTTAAACTTAATAGCCCTGATAGAGGTACCAGTGAATATGCTGACATATACTTGATCGGGGGGAGAGTTATCTCCTGATGTTATAGTATCCCCAGTATAGTCACACATGACCTATGGTTTAGGAGCTCATTA